>PVJA010022218.1:0-34523 GCA_004027025.1 Myocastor coypus
TATTGTTTTCCTTTTTCTTGCATATGACCTCTGAACTGAATAGCTCAGTGTCCACCTAGAGAAGAAGATGACCATGAAGTCCTTGACAGAATGTCAAAAGTAGTGTGCCACTGTCCAGCCAGAGGACCAACTGCTGCAGCGCCTCCAGCAGCTTTCCTCATGTTTCCACACACTTCTTTCAGCAGCAGCGCATCTTTTGCATCAGCTTTTGCTCCATCTCACATGTATTTGTAGCTTGAGATCTTTCTGCAAACTATCTAAATCAGTTATGTAGCGTCATGTGTGAAAAACAAAATAGTACATCACCACGTAACATTCTTTCTACACTTATCCATCCACGAATACTTGGGGAGTGTTTCCATATTTAGCTACTGTGAATAATGCTGCAATGAACATGAGAAATCAGATGTTGCTGCAAGTTTCTGATTTCATTTATACTATGTATGTACTCAGCAGAATGTGCTGCATTGCTTTTAGTTTTAATTGTTTGAAGAACTTGATACCACCTCCCATAATAGCTGTACAAGTGAATGTTCCCATCAGCATTTTACAGGTCGACTTTTTCCATATTCATGTCAACACTGTTATTTCAGGACATTGTCACAATCCCCATCCTAGGAGGCACGTGGTGACATCCCACTGTGTTTTTTATTTGCATTCCCCTGATGTTGAGCAACTTTTCTAATCCTGCTATCTCATTTTCTGTTTTCCTTTGTGAAAGAGTATATTAAATCCTTTGTCCATTTTCTAATTCAGTTACTTGGATTTTTTGAATTGATTTATGCAAATTCTTTGAAGATATTGGATATTAACTCCGTATTAGTTTTAGAGTTTGAAAATATTTTATCCTGAAGTATAGTCTAACATTTTCTTTTCAAGACACATTTCCATTTTGATTTAAAAGCAGTTTGCTTTGTTGCAAGCTTACTTGCTTTTTCCTTTCACTGCCTTTTCTTTGTGTGTGATTTGTAAAAGATTACCAAGGCCAAAAGCAAGTAGATTTCACTTATATATTTTTTCCTCAAAATTTTATTGTTTTATCTCACACATTTATGTCTTTAACTCATTTTGGGTTGAGTTTTTAAGACTATTAGATAAAGTTTCCATTTCATTCTTTTGCATTTTCCATTTATAGAAGAGACTGCCCTTTCCCCATTGTATTTTCTTCATTTGGGTTGACCAAATGTATTTGGATTTATCTCTGCTACCTTTCTTGTGTTCCACTTCTGCATTATCTGCTTTCAGGCTGTTACCACAATGCTTTGATTACTGCAGCTTTGAATATGATTTAAAATCAGGAAATGTGATGGGGGCTTCTCTGTTTTCTTTTCTTCTGATTACTTTGCCTATTTGTTGCTTTTATGGTTTCTTGCATACTCCACTTTTTTCCTAACATTTTAAATGAAAATATCATGCAACTTTTTTTTTATTACTTTAAAAGGAAATAACAATGTGAAATTTTGAAAACATGTTAAAAGTATATTCCAATAATTGATGCAATGAATATGGTTGTCCTCATAGTAGTTATACAGAACACTCGATGTAGACATGATAATTTTTCTAATCATTGTTGGTACAAAAAATTATTTTCACTGAACTAAAAGAAAATAATTGTATACATAGTCTGGTATTCCATAATCGTAATGGATTATTTGCAGTACAGGCAATGATGGAAGTGTTGATTTAAGCCTTTTAAAGCTCAGCATACTAATCTAGCTTTACATTATATTCCTCATAGTAAAACTTTTCTGCTGGGTGGTTAAGGGCAAGTTAAAGCAAGACTTGGATAACAACACGTGTAACTTTTATATCTACCAAAGTCAGTCAAATCCCCCCAGGATTTACCTTAAAACCATGTACGGTGCTTTGTAGAACTATTATCAGTTTCAGCAATCTGGACGAATTACGGCCATTGCTTGACCAGTTTGCTTTCTGTGAAAGCCTGAGAGAATGTTTTCTTTCTCAGTGACTCTGCTTAGGCACACTATACATCATCAATCCCTTTCTTCTGTGGCCCCATAATCTCCTTGAACAGAAAATTTTGAAACCAGTGAGTTACAGAATATTACAGCATAAGTTCTCATATGTCCTGGATTCCTCACTGACCTTGAAAGCCTAGGGCCAAAATATTGGCAAGCCTCATATCCCTTCTTTTTCTCTAATTTATGGTCTGTAAACTCACATTCTTAACCCTCCAGAAGAGAAGATTCATGATACTATCACTTTATAACATAGGTACTTGAGCTTAACATCACTTCTTTCTGAATATCACACACTTTACACTTAACTTGGAACTGATATTTTTCTTCAGTCATTGATACTCTAATAAATCCCTATACAATGTGCTAAAAGCAGTCACATATTTTTCACATAAATTGAGAAATCTAAGAATACACAAAATTGTAGCCGGTCAATCTTATGATATTTTTTCTAGTGTCTTATTTGTCTTACTTTCTTTTAACACCTTTTTTTGGTTGTTTTCTTGTAAATCAACCATTTACTTGAGAGAGAGAATAGCAGTAACTGAAATTACATTAGAAGAAGTACAGATCTAAATGACCAGAATGACAGGCATTCCAAGCATAATTTCAGTGTTACTCATTCTATCCTCAGTGTGAAAAACGTTTTTGTCTTATGACCATTGTCCCATTCATCCTGTGCATATGAATGCATAGTTTTGCTCCTAACATCTTTCTTATGTCTTCTGTGCAGGGTCACTTTGTTGTATAATACTCAAGTCTTTATTTTCATTCAGCCTTGTTATGCCTTTCCATTTTTATTTCTTTTCCATTCTTACACTATAGAGACTGTACAGTATTTACACATGTAGGTCTGGTTTATTTCACTTATAAGTATATACTCAGGATACATTATATTATGTATATAATCTAATATGTGAAGTCTTTGTGTTTATCATTCTTCATAGCTGAGTAATATTCTGTTGTAAAAAATACCACCTTATTTTCAACCATTATTCAGATGATGGGCATTTTGATTGTTTTCAAGGTTTTGCTATCAAAAATTATGCTGCTATAAACAGGTGCACAGATATCACTATGATATGATGTTTTTTATTTCTTCTCAGAAAATCCTAGTAGAGGGATAGCTGGATTAAATGGGATTTCCAGTTCTAGTTTTTAAAGGAATCTCCAAACTGCTTTCCATAATGGTTGGACCAGTCTGCATTCCCACCAGCAGTGGAGAAGTGTTTCTTTTTCCCCATAGCCTCTCCAACATTTGTTGTTGGTTGATTTCTTTATGATAGTCATTATTCCTGGGGTGAGATGGTATCTAATGGTTGTTTTAATTTTCATTTCACAAATGGCTAGAGTTGTGGAGCATTTGGTGTATTTATAGGCTCGCTGAATTTCTTTCTCTGAGAAGTGTCTGTTCATCTCAGATGCTCATTTCTGGATTAGGTTTTTGAATTTTGGGACCCTTATATTTTTTAGTTATTTTTAAATTCTGGACAAGAGACTTTCTTTGAATACTCATTACTTAAACTTTTTTTTTTTTTTTTTTTTTGAAATTTATGGGTTGTCTTTTCACTCTGTTGGTAATTCATTCTGTTTTGTGGTGCAGAAACTTCTCAGGAGAGGAGGTCCTAGTTGTTGATACTTTCAAGTGTTAAACGCGCATTTTGTTTTTTATCCATGAGCATTTTGTCTACCCAGAATTTCAAGATTTCCTCCCACTTTCTCTTCCAGGAGATTTTGTGTTTCTTTTTCTAATATTTAGATCTTTAATCCATTTTGACTTTAGTTTAGTGCAGGTGATAGACCTGGGTAAAGTTTTAGTTTTTGGCATGTAGAGAACCAGTATTTCCAGCATCCTTTGTTAAACAAGCCATCTTTCTTCCAGTAAATATGTTTGGCCTCTTTGTCAAAAATAAGGTGGCTGAGTGTGTTTGTATTTGCTTCTGCATCTTCCAATCTATTCCATTGATCCTTGGGTCTATTTCCTTTGCCAAAACCATGCTGATTTTGTCATGGCAGCTTGGTAATATGACTTTAGGTCAGAATTGTAATGCCTCCTGCCTCATCTTTGTTGCCTAGGATTTTCTTTGCAATTCTAGATCTTTTCTGGTTCCAAATAAATTTTAAGAGTGATTTCTCCAGGTCTGTGAGGTAAGTTGATGGTATTTTGATAGGGATAGCATTAAGTCTATATAACAATTTAGAGAGTGACCATCTTCACAATATTTGTTGTTCGTATCCTGGAGCAGGGAATATCTTTCCATTTTCTGAAATCCTCTAGGATCTCTTTTTTCAGAGTACTGTAGTTTTCACTGAATACATCTTTTCCTTATTTGGTTTGATTAATTCCTAAGTAATTTCTTTTCCGTGGTGCTAATGTAATAGGTATTGTTTTTCTAATTTCCCTCTCATTGTGTTTATTTTCTGTGTAAAGGAATGCAATTGACTTTTGTGTATTGACTTTGTATCCTGCTATGCTACTGAATTTGTACATTAATTCTAGTACCTCCTTGGTGGAGTTTTTTGGGCCTTCCAAATAGATTATCATGTCATCTCCATGACTTATTCTCTTATTTCTTATTCATTTTTATTTCTCTCTCTTGTCCAATGGCAGTAGGTAATGATTCCAGAACTATATTCAATAGGAGATGTGATAAAGGACATCCTTGTCTTGTACTAGATCTGAGAGTAAAAGTCCTCAATTTTTGTCCATTTAGAATTGTTAGCCATTGGATCGTCATAGATGGTTTTTATCATACTGAGTTACAGCCCATCTATTCCAATTTGCTGTAGGAGTTTTAAGATGAATGAGTTTTTGCCTCTGTGAAAAAGCCTTTTCTGCATCAATTGAGATGATCATGTGGTTTTTGGCTTTGGCTTTATTGATACAGTGTATTACCTTTATAGATTTGCATTTATTAAACCATACTTGCATCCTCTGGATGAATCCTCCCTGGTTATGATGTATTATTTTCTTAATGATTTTCTGTATTCTATTTGTGAGGATATTATTGTGGATTTTTGCATTTATCTTCATGAGAGTGATTGACCTGTAGGTCTCTGTTTTAGTTGTATCTCTCTCTGGGTTGGGATCAGTGTAATACTTGCCTCTAGGAATCATTTTGGGGAAGATTGCATCCTTTTCATTTAGTTTTAGAGTTTCAGGAGTATTGGGATTATGTCTTCTGTAAATTTCTTGTGGAATTCAGTGGTAAATCTATGATGTCCTGGAATTTTTTTTTTTTGTTGTTGTTGTTGTTGGTAAATATTTTAGTGTTAGTGTCAGCCTTCGAGAATGTTTTTCTCTGGGTGACTCTCCTTAGATGCACTACAGTTCATTCATCCCTTTCCTCTGAGGTCCCATAATCTCCTTGACCAGGAAATTTGGGACACCTCTGAGTTATAGGATATTACAGCACAGGTTCTCTTATATCCTGGGTCTTTATTGACCTTGAAGGGCTAGGGCCAAAATATTGGCTATCCTTATAGCCCTTCTTTTTCTGTTGGTAAATATTTTATTACATTTTGTATTTCATTGGCTGTCATTGGGTTATTTGGAGTTCTTCTCTTTCTCCTTCTCCTCTTCCTCCTCCTCCTCCTCCTTCTCCCCCTCCACCTCCTATGTTAGGGAGGCTGACCAGACTCAAGTGATTCTCTTACCTTAGCCTCTTTATTGTATAAAACTAGATATGAAAACCACAACCTTGGACTTTAAAACTATAACACATTAATAGTTAACAAACTATAGCACCATTATCACTCATTTTTAGATGATCAGTACTGTTTTCACACATCCATACTTCGATCATGTGGCCCATAACCAAAGAATCGGATAATGATGCTTTATAATATCACACCATTCAGCCATGGTGATGCTTACCTGTAATACCAGATTTTAGGAGCCTAAGGCTCCCTAATCCTGCCTAGGTCAGGATTGCCACAAGTTTGAGACCAGCATAGGCTACATAGTGAGTTCAAGATCAGCCTAAACTATATAGTAAGACACTGCCTCAAAAATTAATTGATTAATTAAATTATATATATATACATATATATACACACACACACATATACATATATATATATACATATATATATATATATATATATATATATATATATATACACACACACACACACACAAACTTTTTTATTTTTTTTTTCCTGGGACTGGAGTTCAAACTCAAGACCTTGACTTTGTACTTGCTGGGCAGGCACTTGTGCCATGGAGCTATCTCCCCAGACTCCAAAGTAAACACATAATTATCTCTACACTGTCACAGCTTGGAAATAACATGTAAAATGGTATAAAATGGTTTCTGCAAATAATCAGTTAGGTACTAAAGAGCAAAGAAAAGTAAGATGAAAATACAGAAGATAAATTAAAACAGTATCGGTCTTGCTGTTTGGCAGGAATATTTGGAAACATGTCAGGAAAACTGCACCAGGGACTGATAAAGAGTAATTCACTTAGAAAAATATATAACCTATATTTATGGAGTCATGAGCTCAGAGCCCTGTGCTGTAAACCACTAAAGAAGATGTTATAAACTGCTAAGCCTAGACACTGATCCCATATGCTATAGACTGAAGAGAGAAGTAAAACATTAACAAGAGCATGTGACAAATAGAAAGTAAAGGTATCATAAGTCAAAGAACCTTTATCTTTCTTTGGTCTTATCAAGAGAGACAGACAAAAAATAGAGGACGATAACTGAAGTTTACAAAAAAAAAGATTATTACTACAAATAGTAATGTACTATGAAGATCATCACACATCTATTGTTCTCAAAAACTACGTGAATGTTACTTCACTCAACCTTTACAGCAGCCCCCTGAGACATCTACGGCAAGCTTTCCTAGAAGATAACGTATCATCCTGCTGAAGCTGCTACAACAAAATACCACAGACAAGAAGCCTTCAGCAACAGGCTCGTTCTCTGCACTGCCTCTGTTCTTTGTGTTATTCCAACATACAGTTATCAGTAGAAACTTTACTGGACTCTATTCAGTGTGTCTGTGGTGTTCTGGATCTTAAACCCAGGGCTTTCTGCATGCTGAGCTCACACTGCCACTGAGGTACAATCCCTGTCCCCCATGTCCCCTTTCTGATGTGCCAACTGTTTCCTACAGTTTAAGTGGTAAGAAGACAGACCGACCCTTAGAGCAGGTGCTAACAGTGCTCACATTTGATGAGACTGTACATGATCTCTTCTAGACATTCAGGGCCATCATGATTACTCAGATTAGTTCTGGTTGTATGATTACAAAGGAGTCAGTGTGGGTCCAGAGAAAGGAGCTGAGACATCATGATGGCATCTAATCGCTGAGGCCAAAAGTGGCACCTACCTGAGCAGAGCACAGAGGTCACAAGTGTATGACCAAGGAACATCAAGTGACCTCAGGGCCCATTATAAAGTAGATGCCCCTGCCCTTGCAATCATGAGTGGAAATTCATAGGGCTATTCCTTTACTTACACAAGTAGCATTTTTGAGAACAGATTCACACAGGTGTGGAGGTAAATGCATGAGCAAATGCTTTCCTGTCATGACACTGGTCTTCACTGCTGCACCAGCTTTTCCTCGACCCACACCTAGGGCCCCTGGAGACGTCCCCATATCCAGGTACATGCAGGCGAGAGCTATGGATGGGTCAGCACGATGGAAATAGGTAGCAGCTACATCACGGCCCTAAGTCATGGATGGCCTTGCAAGACAGCGATGACGCCTTCCCAGGGGGAGGAACACAGGCAGGGCTGTAGGTTAGTTCCATCTCTGTGACAAAAGACCTGAACTAGTCCACTGGTGAGGAGGAGGGTGCCTTTTCCTTCTGGTTTCACAGGTTCCAGTCCATGGTCACTTCTCATAGATCCCTTGGGCCTATGAGAAGCAGAGCATTATGGCAGGGAGCTTGTGGCTGATGAAGCTGTTCACGTTTGAGGGGCCAGGAGATAAAGAATAAGGAGGAATCCTTTCTAGTCTCATTCAAGGGAGCCCTAGGAACCTAACTTGCTCTAACTGATCCCACCTTTTCAATGGTCTCCTAGCACCACAGCTGGTGACCAAGCCTGTGATGCATATCCTTTGGGGGATTCCAGATGTAAACCATATCAGGGAACATTTGGAAATTCAATGTGTGTGAAAGTGAACATGGACTGAAGAACAGGTCTACACTGATTCATGGCCAGTGGCTAATAGATTGGCCAGTTCTTCAGGATTTAAAAAAAAAGAAAAGATCAGTGTCAAGATGATCTGGGATGAGAGATATCAGGTTGGTGTATCAGAACTGGTCAACGTTCAGAGCTGACAATATTTCCAAACATCAAGTAGGGAAGGGAAAGAGCAGCCTGCATTGCCTGCCAGCCAAGCTTTTGAGAAGATGGATTTTATCCTGCCCTTAATGGTGCATGACATTGGTAGAGCTATTCTACTTATGAAATAAATCTTAGCCACTTCTCACTAAGAACAGGCTGATAGCCCTGGGGGGAAAATGTTGTTGGCAAAATTGCATTTTCCGAAATCACTTTTAAAAATGGAAATGCCATCAATCAGATGTTTAGGCCTATAACATACACTACTTTTGAAATACACTACACATACATTTATCTAGAGTGCCCTAGCTCAACCCCTTCAGAAGATGGAGCAAACGGAAGTGTTGATTGTTGCACTGGGCCCTTGATTTCTGGTCCATATGAGCTGCCTTTCAGTGACTCTTACCGCACCCTTGTGGTATGCCTCCCACTCCTCTACTCTATTTGTCTACAAGATGATCTAGCTGCTAACGCATACAGTGCTATTTCTCCCCTAGGTCCTCCATGGTCCCAGAGTAGACCTCACTAGAAAGGTCCTAGTATCTTCTCTCTGGGACCCTCCAGTACCAGTGGGCTTATGACATCTCCAACTCATTCTCCTTCTCAAGCCCAAGTACTAAGGATGGTGAAAGTTGCAGAAGAGTAATTTAGTAATTCATTCTGTCTTCCCCAATGCTTTTCCTAGATCTTGAGCCTTCTCTGTTCCCTGTGAACCCTCCCACACATACTACCTCTGCCTTCCCCATCCCGACACCTCCCCTCCTCCTGTTCATGGGGATGGGGATGGGGATGGGGATGGGGATGGGGATATGATCTTTGCCCTTATTCAGTTTTTGGCTACTCACAGAGACCAGAGACTATGATAAAACACTGTGTGTGCAAGCCTCGTTTGCAAGCCTGGTAGGCTGGCCCAGCACCAGCCCTGGAGCAATATGCACAGAATGACCATTCTCAGGCCCGCTGGCAGTGTCATAGTCTAGAGCAGAAATGATGAACCCTCCAGAGCTTTCAACTACACAAACAGCCCACTGTGGTTTACATGCCACAGGTCTTCCTCCATGGATCTAGATGTAGGTAACAGTCCTGGGGTGCTTTACCCAGCCTTCCACGTGGCCATGATGTGCACTCAAGTGAGATCAACAGAGTTTTCACTAGAAAAGTGATTGTAACAATAAACGGAGTGCATGCATAGGAGGTAGGCCAGATCTTAGGACAGTGTGGCTTTCGGCCACTTACTGAGCTGTGCTAAGCACATCATATATTTTTGTGTGATGATCATTCTTTCTTTCCCAGCCTATAGCAATACTGCATGCACCATATGGGCCACAAAAGGAGATGCAGCCATATGTGCAGAGGTCTTCGCATTGCTAAGTAGCCATAGACACAGAGGTAGGCAGGCAGGCAGCCTCCCAAAAGCCCACAGCAGGAGCAGAGAACAGCTGGACTGGGGAGCACAACACATTCCCAACAGTGATCTCAAGGCCTGAGCAGCTGCTGGGATCAGCCCCCATCTCTGCAAGCTCCACAGCCCTTTGTCTGGCCTGCAACAGCCTCTCCTGTCCTTTGCTTTTGGCCTCCTGGGAGTGTGCTCTAGGAGTATTTGCCATGTGTATCCTTGTCTTCCCAGAATGGCGACTGCAGATGGTGATGGCTTACAAAGGGCATGTCTATTTATTTATGTATTCTTTTTTGTTATTATTAATTTTAATGTGAAAGGAATATCAATTAGACAGTTTCACAACAGGTTAATAGGACAGTTACAATAATTAATACATTGCATATTGTTGTCTTCATAGTAGCTGTTCAGAATACGAGATGCAGACATGATATCTTGTCTTAACACAATTAGTACAAATCTTTATTCTCATTGAGTTAAGAGAAAGTAGCTGTATATATAGTCCAATAGTCCATAATAGTAGTTGTTTTTTCAGCAGAACTGGCAATCTCAGAAGCTGTTGACTTGAGCCTTTTACAATTCAGCGTATTAACATGGCTTTACTTTTTATACCTCGTGGTTATATTTTTCTGCTGGATGGTTAAGACCTAGATAAAGCAAGACTTATATAATGAAAAATGTAACCTATGTTTACAGCAGCACAATTTGTGACAGCTACATCGTGGAAACAACCAAAATTCCCATCACCTAAAGAATGGTTGAAAAAGATGTGGTGTTTTTTATACAATGGAATACTACTCAGCTATAAAGAATAATAAACTGCAAGCCTTCATAGATAAGTGGATGCAGCTTGAAGATAGAACTCATAAATGAGATAAGCCAGACTCATATGTATAAATATCATGTAGTCTCCCTAGTGTAGGAACTCAGAAGAAGAAATAAAAATGAAAGGTATAACGCACTTAAATGGAAAGCAAGAACTTAAGGATTAAGAGAGCAAGGAGAAAAGTTAGGAAACATGGAATGGGTAAAACTATGCATTTGTATACACAAGATGGTTAAGACAACGGTCCTGAGAATCTCCAAGTTCTTGGAACTAGCAGTTAATTGGTAGAAGTGTCACCCTGACGAACTACATATGCTGACATATGTGAAATAAGCAACTGTGCTAAGGATAACAATGTGTAATACTAACACCATGCTTGGAATACCTATTATTCTGGTCTTCTAGATGTGTACTGCTTCTAATGTCTTCTCAGTTATGGCTATACTCTCTTAAGCAAATGTTTGTTTTTAAAAAAGTATCAAAAGGCAACGTTTAAAGGTCATTTCTTCCTGCACTGCTTTTTCAAAGGCAGAGAGGAGGGAGGATGGGGAAAGGAGGAGAGGGCTGGTTCTGCTCTCTGGGGCCTGCAGGCTTCTCAGCTTGGTCTCCTTTGAGTTCAAAAGTTCGCAGTGAAGGGGGAGCAGATCATGGACAGGTGCAGTGGGATCTAGGATCCCAGGCGGATGCTTGATTCAGGTGCAGGAGAGCAGTTTGCTCACTCTCTTTGTCTATTTACAGAACAAAGGGTGTGGTGAGCAGCAGCCCCAGCCCTGCGGGGAGAGGCCGCCTGCCTGGCTCATGGAGAGAAAGGCCCTGCCTATGACTATCAAAGTATTCTTCCTCCTCCCTCGGAATACCGTCAGGGCTCAGCCTCAGCTCTTGGAATCCCTATGGGTCTCTGAGGCTGAGCGCAGCCCAGAAACTGGTGAGGATAAATCGTACCATGCAGCACGACCACAGTGAATCCAGCGGATTTCACTGGCATTGTTCAGCTCACTCTTGCTGCTCACTCCATCACAGTGCTGCGGTGTTCAGCCAGGGTGGCTTCCTAACTGTGGGCTTTGGCTTTGGACATATACAGTGTTTGGGAGTGATACTCATTTGCAAAATGGGAGAAAAACCTACATAGGAGGTGCATTCTATAAACTCAAACAAGGTGACCTCCAAATTACTCCCAATTCTGAACTCAAGTTTGACAGCAATTCTATTTGCTAGAACACAGAAGGCCATGGAGTTACAACTCTGAGCACAGGAGTCATGGGAGATATGGTAGCCTTATGCCTATGATCAGTCTCGGGTGTTCAAGCCTTTCTTCTAGGCAGCACCGCCTGTCTCCGCTGCAGAAGCACAAATTGAATCAAAGTTACAGCACTGCACTTCCAGCTCCAGGTACAGAAGGGAGACCAAGGAAGAGAAGGAGCAAACCCAGTTGCAAGCCCAAGGAGAAAGGAGGAAGGGCTGCCCTCATTGTATGCTTCGTCACAGTACCGGGGAAGGATGATAGGGCAGGAAATGACCCCCACTGTGGTTCCATAAAGACATCTTGGGAAAACCACTGGTCCTCGCCTGGCAGCCAGGGAAAACCAAGAAATGGGACAAGAGTCCTAAAATGCTCGACTAGCTGGGCCCTGTGTTTGTGCACCACAGTTTCTTTATTTGCTTCTCACCTGCACTCTCCTAAGCCTGCAGCCATGGTTTTTCACATTTTTATTTGTATAATGCCAACTTAACTCAGGGCAAAAAAGAAACTACCACTCTCAATTAAAGACACTCTGAAAACTGGAAAGCCACCTTTGGCTGGAGGTTTACTCACTTTAAGCCAAGGGAATCCTAGACTTCCCTTGTGCTTTATCTTCACCATAAGAGGATCGCATTCACACACTGTCTCCAGCTTGAAGGGGGACCATGTGCACTCAGCAACAGCAGGAAGCTGCAGGGATACAGCCGGGCCCATTCTGTAGCAGCAGGGTGGCAAATACGGAGAGTGCACTGTGCTCCCTTCAGTTTTCCAAGTGCTCTGGGATAGCTGTAAGAACAGCCAAGAGCCTGATGCTCCCTAACCTCTCTTTGGGTAGCCCTGTGTTCATGCCTCATGTGAATCTATACAAGGTTTGTCTTCAACAATCGGAACCCAACTTCCACACCCAGGATTCAGGACTTACTGGGAAGAACAGGGGAACATGAGCAGGAAGTAGAAGGCAAAGGGCAATATCTGCATTCTATTGTTTTGAGGGAATCAATGTTCTTGCTGCAAATTTGCTACCATGCCCCTAAGCATCCACCACATGGGTCCAGTAGAGCTTATATCCAGAACGCGTTCAGTGCTGGTTGCTCAGTTAAACACCCCACGTCTTAAGACCGACAGGCAGTCCTAGAAGAGCAAATTCCCCAGCCATCCAGCGTGGCCACGAGTGTCACCTCCTTGCACGCTCAGCCGAAGTCATCTCCTACCTCAAAGGATATTCCTTTCAGAAGTGCTCCCTCCTCCTGTTTTGGGATTTCTTCCATTCCATCTGTTGCATGACCTTTATTCCTCTAAAATTCCTTGTCTTTGCAGCATCTTAGGCATGTGCAAGTGAGTACACACACACACACACACACACACACACACACACACACACACACTACATTCTGTCTTCCCTTACCCTAGTCTTTCAGCTGTACATGGCACCACTCCCTTTTACCCATTATTTCCCTGGAAGAACCAAGGAGTGAATGTAATGCTGAAGATCAAAAGTATAACCCAATCATTGTAACCGAGTTGAAGCCCAGAGACTCGATACTTGACACACAAATTCAGGACCCCTCAGGAAATGAGGACTGTAGATAAGGGCTGGGCTCATGAGGGTTTGGAGCCAGGCTCAGAAGGTAGGCTGATATAGGCAGACACTACCTATGCTTCTGTTGTGAGTGCCCAGGTGGGTGGAGCTATTCATAGAGATGGGGAAGCTGGAAAGAAGGCGTGGCAGGCAGCAGCCTCAGAAAGGCGTCCTTGAACAGTTATCTCAAGCCGTGGTGTCTGCTACACATCTAAGAAGAAAAGCAGAGGACATCAGTAAAACACTTATTTTTTAATTTTATAAATTGCCTTTTTCCACATTTCTTTTTTTAAACTTAATTACAGTTTTTTAAAATTTAATATTTTTTTATTGTTCAAATTTAACAATGGTTATATTACGTATTTTCATCATCAGATCAGTTTAGATTAATACATATAGGTATATAAGATTGATCAAACAATTAAACATTAACCCTTTTAAATCAACATTACTTTTTTTTTCTTTTCCCTTTTCTTTTTTTTTTTGAAAGTTGACATATTGCATATTGAGGGGATGTTTGTGTTATGGAGCCCTCAACAAGGCCTGGGTCTCCAGTCACTCTGTCCATTCTGGCTTACTAGCTGTGACCTGCCAAGCAGGAAGCCCAGGGGAAGAAACCTTCCTGAAGCAACAGGAGGTCATGGACTGCTGTGGCCCAGGGCTTGGGTGAGTGCTCTGCAGAATTCCAGACAGTACCCGTAAAAGCATCACAAAGTGTTCAGTAGGAGTAAATAGAAGCAGAACATATACAACTATCAAGCAGGAATCACCATTTCTGATCTTTTGTACATAGACTGGAGGAAAGAAGAGAAGGTATAAGGTGAGCACTCACTAGTAATTTCTACTATCAAGATAAGAGTGAATGGCTCAAACCAAAAACAGAACAAGGCACCAGGATAAACCAAAATGGATTTTTAAAAATATTCTACTGGTATTATGTAGTACATAATAAGTACTTTTGTTTGGGAGACTGTGTATACATTGTATCACCATTATTTTCCATCCCCATTCTCTACCCTATCTCCCACCATCCTTTGTTCCCTTTCTTTAGCTCCAAAAATAATGGAAAATAAAATGAAGTAATAAAGCATGATGCATCAAAAGCACTTTTGCATATGCTTTGAAATTTTGTGACTATAATTCACTGGATTGTGGTTTTAGGACTATGATGACTGTAGTAATGGACAGAAAAGAGAGGAAGGAGAGAGAGAGAGAGAGAGAGAGAGAGAGAGAGAGAGAGAGAGAGAGAGAAAGACTTACTTTCACTTCTTAGATCCAGTAGTCAGGCCCTGCATATCAGGAAGAAAGCCGAATGGAAA
The DNA here is from genome assembly GCA_004027025.1 of Myocastor coypus. Taxonomy (NCBI): domain Eukaryota; kingdom Metazoa; phylum Chordata; class Mammalia; order Rodentia; family Myocastoridae; genus Myocastor; species Myocastor coypus. The sequence continues at coordinate 14,648 of PVJA010022218.1, forward strand.
AAATGGTTATTCTGTGTGCATATTGGGAGCTGTATATGAATATGAAATGAAAATTCCAAATAGGGATCAGCACCAGAGCTTTATATATGTACAGTATTTTAGAAGAGAAATGATTAAACTGGGAAAAGAGTTGTGAGCTTCAAGGAATAAACTGTAGGGAGGTAAATGCATTGGAAAAAGGAAGGAAGATAAGGGTTAAGGGATAAAATGTATTTTATCAGGTTCCTCTTCGAGCCACCATTCCATCTCCTGCAAGGCTGTAAAATTGTCCCAAAAGAATGAGTTAATGGCATGCCTCATGTCTCATGGGTTTCTGCTCTTGGATAAACAAAGTTCAGGAAAATGCCTTCTTATCTGCCAATTTTCAGAGGCCTTTAGCTCAAAATAATTTACATGATAAAGTAGAATGTTCTGATCTTCTTCAATAGCAAAAGCGATTGCAATCCTACCTCAAACTTATCTGGAAATAAACACACGGTTTAAAATGCACCATCAGACTGAAGGGATAGCTCAGTGGTCTAAGCACCTTCCTGGTAAGTAAAAGGATCTGGGTTTGATCCCTGGAACCACATGTCATGCTGGCTCTGGAACCCAGGGTTGTGCTATGCTGGGCACCAAACCCGGGAGTATTAGCACACACCTGTAATCCCAGTGCTGGGAAGGCTGAGACAGGAGGACCACTATGAGTCTGAGCTGAGATGCAAGTCAATAAATAAATAAATAAATAAATAAATAAATAAATAGATGATTTAAAATCTTTTGAAAAGCACTATCATCACGAATATGATTGTGTTCTCATTCTCAAGGAATTATCTAATGTTCAAAGCTCTATAAATGATAATTTCTACTCAAAACTAAAATCCATCCAAGAATTAACTGAAGCAGAAAGCTAATATAAATAATAGAACATCATTCTTAGGTCATAAGACCAAGCCCCAAATATGCAAAAGATATTATATTTCACTAAGCGACTTCAAATTCATTGAGCAAGCATATAGTCAGCACTATTGTGTCTAGTACTATTCTGGGTACAATGCACAAAATAAAACGAACCACCAGCTGTCACAAACTCACAGTCACCAGCTCATGGGCCCATCTTGAAGCTATACTGTAAGGCTAGAAAACAGGCCAGAAACAAAAATAACTTGTTAGCATAGTATGACAGGAATTGGGGGAAGGGGTGACTGTTAGCCTTTACCCACGCAAGGTGATGTTAGTCTGGAACCATAATACTCTGGAAGGCTGCACAAAAGAACTAAAGTTTAAGTTCAGCTTGGATAACTTTAACAATGCCATATCTGAAAATTTAAATCAATAAATATATAGAACTTGAGTAGAGCTCAGTATGGATGACCTGGGTTCAATTCTCAGTACCACCGTTACCACCAAAAATAATTCTTATTTGAGCTCCAATTCCCCATATGCCCCAAATGGTACTAATGGTATAATCTTACGAGAATAACCTGTCCTCAGTCTCTGTTTACTGTTATTTAAAATAGGGATGGCAGCTGCTCAACTGTATGTGTAACAGTGAAAACTCAATCAGCTAGGGCAAAGCTTTCCAATCCAAAGGTTTTTAAGCTGAATGGAATGGAATGGAATGGGATGGAATGGAATGGAATGGAATGGAACTTAATTCACTGAGAGTGACTACAGAAGCACAGTTGTACCAAGGAAGAGCAGATCTTAGATGGGAGTACTTTCCTCATTACCTCATTCATTGCCTATGAATCAGTTAGAGTGGATCCAAAGGATTTGTCATTTGTAAACCACCTGAAGAGAATCAAATCACTCTAATATAACAGGAAAGTGCTTCCATTTGTTAAGTACTTATGATATGATTGGCACTTTATAATGACGTATCTTATGTTTCATTTAATGATAAATTCATTCATTGAATCATTATAAATTTCGAAGAAATACATAGTTAGGAAACTGCAAGGTGGATAGAAATTATTTTTAAAATTCGAAGTCTGATTGTAGCCTTGGTGCATGGAGGCCAAAGATTATGACTCTGGTGACAAGTCAAGGCATAGCCCCTCCTACCTGGCTATGGCAGTAGTCCCTTAGGTAAGAGCGCAACATTGGCATCTTCTACAGTTTTCCTAACCCCACTGCTGCTCCCTTAAGTCTGTCCGCAGCGCTATAGCTAGAATGTTGCTCCTACACATATTTATACCATTAGTCTATTCAAATTCATGTGCTTGATACTGTTACTCACAACATTAGGATGTACCTTGACTTCCTAAGGACAGCAAGATGCATATACTGAAAGCGTAGTCTGGAGTTACTATAGCTTAGGTCTAAAATTGTCTCCAAGTCTTTTTGTATGTACAGAAGGTGGCTGGATCATGGGGATCCTATGCTCATCAGTGAATCTATCCATTAAAGAATTGTGTAGCTTACTGGGGTGCGATCTGAAGGGTGCATTCTTCTCCCCAGCCCCTCCCTTTTCTCTACTTCCTGGCCACTGTGTCCTCAGCTAGGCCTTCCCACCACCCATTTCTGCCTTGGACTGAATCTTCTAAAACTAGCAAGCAAAATAAACCTTCTCTTCTTTAGTCTTGTGACTGTTGGATACATTGTCCCAGTGGTGACAAAGTAACTAAGATTGGTGAAGTCTGCTAAACTAACAAACCCCAGGAATGGGAATGCTGCAGTGCCAGGGTTCACACTTTGTGGGACAAATTCATGCTAGCACCTACAGGAACAGCAGAGTCCACTCCAACTTGCTCAAGAAGCCTGGCCCAACTCAGTTTTCCTGCCAGGCTCTAGGTAGCTCAGGGGACCCCGTCTATGCCTTTACCACAGAATCAATCCAAGCTTCTAGCATGTTTCCCAGGCAATGCCCTGCCAGCCACCCTTTTCAAGCTTCCAGGGAGCTGCTCCCATCTTTGGAGAGCTAGGACAATCACTACAGTGACAAATCCCTCCAAACAGACTATTTTCTTTTGAGCAAAGACCCTTTAACATTTGGCATGACCATGGAATTAACTACTTGTGTGGCCAAATGTTTACACACCAATTTCCAAGTAAAATTCTCAGATAAATTCTCCTTGTTTAATTTTCATTTTTACTCGGGTTTTTGTTACGGCCAAACATCCTCAAATGCTTGCCAAGTTAACGTGTGTTTTAGTTTGTGTCTAGTGGTCCCTCCGCTCCACCAAAGCCTCATGTTGTGATGGGGAAGGGACTACTAAAACTTGAGATCAACTCATGATCCACTGGTATTATAGGTGATCCAAGTATGAGATTATGGGTCTGAGTACTACTGGTATTATGGGTCTGATTTCAGGTGAATATCCTGAGGCAGAGAGCCTAAATGTAATGTAAGAGAGACAGAGAAACAGACTTTCTGTTGCCATTGTTGCTGTTGGGCCTCCATGAACCAGATGCTCTCTGCCATGTGCCACTCAGCCTTAGAGCCAGACAAATATGGACTCGAGCCTCCAGAACTGTGAGCTAAATAAACCTTTCCTTCCTTCATCCTGAGAGTTGGGTATTTTGTTCCAGCAACTAGAGAAGAGTAACTGAGACAATGTGTACCAGGGAAAATTAAATCACTTTGTAAATGCTATTGTATAGATCCTAGAAAATGCTCTCTGGGACATATAGCACCAGAACAGAGTAAGCTAATCAAGTGTCTAAGATCTGGATGAGGGATTTCAACAGCAAATTCAAAAAATGACTAATCTCTTCAACCTAAAACCACAGTTCCATAGGATGCAGGTAGTATTTACACAGACAGGGAAGTCAGTCAGCCCCATGGCAAGGGGAAGATAGAAAGTTAGGAGAGGGAGGAGACAGAAGGGATAGACAGTGGGGAAAAGGAAGAAATAACTTTTTGACATTGAAAGAAAGTTGAATAATCCGATTTGGGGAATTTTCCATCCCATTCAATCTCAGTGGGGATGCCAGGATTCGGAGATCTTCAGGCCAGTGTTATCCAGTTTTCCACTGCAGCGGTGACCTTGCCCTTTCCTCTAATTCCATTTCTGAAGCAAATCTTTTTATTCTGATCAGGAAGCTTTCTCAGAAAAGTGGAGCTGAAAGACTGTGAGAAGCCCTTTCATGACTCACTGTCAAAGGGACTTCTCCCTTTCTTTTGTCTTTCACTATGTTAGATCTTAAATCTCAAAGTTCTGCATGCACCATGTAACAAAATGTGCAAAGGTGGTGTGTGTTCTCCAAGTTAATTATATCCCCACTTGTCTGCAGGGAGACTGAGCCATAAATCTGAAAGATATAATCTTGAGCTCCTTCAACCCTGGTATCCTAAATAAGATCCAAAAGATAAAGTAGATATTGGGAAAGGGAAAGAAACTGCTCAAAAGGATAGAACAACTGGGATGGGAGAAAGGAGAAAAGAAAGAAGAGACCATATTGCGAATATTTAATTACCCTTAGGAGCACAGTGTAGACGCTGTATTGGGGATTGCATGCCATAGGGCTATGGCCAAGGGGCAACACATCTGAGAAATACTCCATAGTATGGCAGGCAGGAAATGACAAAGCAACAATATTAAGCTTCCATTTTCCTTTTATTCCCTCTAGGCTACAAGCCTATTGGATGATGCCACACGTACCTAGGGTGGGACTTCCCATTGGATTCTGAGGGGGAAAACTTTTGAATTAAACACCCATTGTCAGTAGATCCTAGCAGAGGGTGCAACACGCAGGAACATCAGGCCTGGACTGATGACAAAGAAATTTAATGAGATGCACAGGAGCACTCAGAAACCAAACTTCCACTTCATCCGTAGGAGCACATCTAGCCACACATTTTGGTCTTCAGAAGCAGTAGGCAAAAAGCAACAGCAGAGTTCAGAGCTGGCACTGAAGGGACAGCATCCCAGGCCACACCCCAGCCATGTGATCCCCACAGGAAGAGTGACGAGGTGAGAGGACCCTCAGCCTGCTCCTGCTATATTAAAACGAGGCCTTTATCTAGAATATGCACAGCCCGTCATTGAAAATCCAGTGGTTTTGCAAATCTGTTGGCCTTTTGGGAGGAGAAGGCTCTTTCCTGAGGATGAGCCCTGGGCACCACTAGCCACAGGCTCTGTCCACTGTGGAACATGAGTAGCCCTTATGTGTAAGAGAAACAGGAGCTGTATGAAACAGGGATTACACTCTGTATGTTATATCCCATTGTGAAACACCTATTGTTACTGTAATCATTTCACAACCACTAGAATCAATTTCAGTGGCTACATATTAAATCAAGAGGACACATCATAATTTGTTTCACCATTTTCCATTGTACAATAAGTGTTCTCATTTTAAAAAGATTTTTTAAAAAATATTTATTTATTTATTTATTTATTTATATACTGTTCATTTATTGATATATTTGACATAGTGCCTTGCTACACAGCTTGGATTTGTAGTGATCCTCCTGTCTCAGCCTGTCCAACACTAAGATTACAGGTATGCCTCACCACACCTGGTTTCTGAGGCTGGCACTGCATGCCTGGGGTTCCACAGCCAGTATGGCATGTAGTATGGGGAATTGAACCTATGTCTTTGTGCTTGCCAGACAGGTGCTTAGATTGTAAAGCTAACTCCCCAGCTTAGTTCTTCTCATATTAAAAATATTGTTTTTTCAAGGTCGTGAGTTTGAACCCCAGTCCCACAAAAAAAAAAAAAAAAAAAAAAAAATTGAGACAGGATCTCACTATGGGGTTCAGCTTGGCCTCAAATTTGTAGCAATCTTTTTTCTTCTGTCTCCATAGTGCTAGGATTACAGGCATGCACCCCCACCATGGCTGAGATTTCCATGCAAATTTTTAATGATTATATGATTGCATGGTGGGTATTTGTCTGTCTCACTAGATTGTAAGCTCTTGTGTTTGTTTTCAGCCATTCTGTGAGAAAATGAAATGAAATAGACATACTCTAGGATTTATTCAATCAGTGAAGGAAAATCCTCTGATTTATGCTCAAACCAGCCTCATCCAAAAACATTTCTGATCTTCTCATCAACCATGGTGTGTTTGGGCCAGCCAGATAGCTCAGCAGACTAAAGTGCCTGCTTAGGCAGACACAGGGATCAGGGTTTCATCCTCAATCTGACCGACCAACCCTGGCCTGGAAATGTTTATGTGGCATGCTGAGATAGCTTTGAGACTGGGAGTGGTGTAATCCCAGGGCTTGAGAGGCTCATAAGCAAGAAGGACCAGTAGGAGTCTGATCAGTGCAGTGAGAAAGTATAGACACTTTACTAAACCCATTTTAAAAAAAGTACTATGTCAAGTTCTGTAGCTATTAATTTTGAGATATCACCCATATATGTCATATCATATATGTCCATGCAAATGTATTTTATTGCATTTCTTAGTGTAACAGCAAAATCATAGAACAGCCAACTTATATTTTGTATTAAAATTAAAAATAAATTAATAGCCAGTAACTATGTTCTTGCTCCCTGTCAAATAGTTGTACTCCTGTCCTCAGTTGCCCTTGATTCAATGTGTCTAGCTTTTTCTTCCACATAGCTGGCCAGGTCAGCTTGAGCACATCCAGCTGTGCTATTGTCTGTTGTTTTCAACTTAAATTATGCACATATGTACTGTCTGGGGATGTAGCTCAGTGTAGAGTGCTTGCCTGGCATGCACAAGCCCTGAGTTTAATCCCCAATACCACAAAAACTATGTACACGTTTAGCTTTCTTTCAGCTTCCTTCATGGACTCTAGACTTTATGCCCAAAATATACTGGCCCAGCCAAGGACATTTTCAACTCTACCTACTCTCTTTCAACCTCTGCCCTCACAGCGTATTCCTAATGAGAAACGATTCCTTTTAAATAAACCTGTTTGAAACACCTTTGCCTGAAAATATATGACATGATTCTTGTATGCCATGTAACCAGTTACATAATAACCAGCTATCAGCTTTATGCCTCCTACTGGCAAACCACATTTAAGCTGAACTTGAACCTGACTCTGGGATGATGATTTGGAAAAGCTTCTCATTAGCCTCATAGTGTAATACGTGTTGCCTTCTAAATTCTTTTGTAAAAAGACTTCCATTTTATTTGATATTGATTTTTCAGCAATATCAGCATGGGTTTACAAGGCAGCCCAATCTGAAAATTGGCCTTAAAAAATACACTTTTCCCTCCCTTTGCTCATACTTTAACTTTTGCTCCATTTTCTCAGAATACTAAACTCTCTGGAAATTCTCACTTAAATGGTCTAATTGTGAAAGGGTGTCTCCTAAATAATTCAGTAAGATGACAAATTTCTTTTCAATTGCTCTGTGTAAGACACAGTGGTTCATTGGGTACTTGGAAAGTGCTCCACTACCATTGAGGCATATCACCACACTACCTTATATTCTTGAGCTTTGTCAACAGCTATCATGAGTTTGGAAACATGAGATCATATTGGATATTTAGGGGCACACTAAACATATAGAAAAGACAGGTTTTCAGGAGAGAAGTTGTGGCTCTGAGACTCTAAATCAAAGATATCTGTAAACTTATAATTCTCTAGATCTGCTGTGGCAGGTATGAGACCAGGGACTTAGCTCACTACAGATACACCCAGCCCCAAACCACACCAAAGTTGTCTTCTCAAAGCCCCTTTCTCTGACCAGACTGGTGCATGAGAGGAGGTAGCAGGAGATTTCTCAGGTGCTACTGCAGGCTCTTGGTATCACAGTGGGGACAGGGTGCAGGAGACGCAGAACTAGCATAGCAAATGGCAAAGGGACAGAGGATGACTCTTTGTCAGTCCAGACAGACCACTGTGTCCAAATCAAAGCACAGGAGCTCCAGCCACTACAGCTTCTTCTAACTGGTACCTGCCCAATTCCACGTCATTTCAGGTCTCCCATCTGACAATGTCACCTTTATATGGCTTGGTTTCCCAGGTTCTTTCCTAAGAAGACCACAGTAAACAGAATCCACAAACTATCTAGCAATCAGTCTGCTGTCAGTATTGTGCTTAGGACACTCAGTTGATATCAGGATGCTGGAAAAGACTTCCTGCAATGACTCACTTGATTAGACAGCTCATGTAACTCACTCTTTGTCACTGGTTGGCTCCTGCTCTTCTGTCTTCTCACTAGGCCAAGAAGGACAGAAACAAATCCCTACCTTCAAGATCAGATCAAAAATGAAAGACTGTGTAGTGAAGAGACTTCTGGAATAGGCTGTCTTCTACATTGTTGACCTCACCTAGCCTGAGGGGTACTTGCATTGAGGGACTTTACCATAGCCTTTGCAGTGTTGCTCCTGTTTTCTTTTATTTTTATTTATTTATTTTTTCTTGCTTCAGAACCTTTGTTTGTTTATTCACTCATTTTTATGGCCGGCTCAGCCTGCCCCGAGGGCAGGGCTGGTGCACCATGTGGTGCCAGGGATCAAACCGCAGTCCCTGAAGCCGCCCAAGCTTTCCCAAGCAGGCACTTTAGACCACTGAGCCATCCCACCGGGCCCCTGCTCCTGTTTTCTTAAAGGACTTCAGGACTCTTTCTGAAAATATTTCAAAAATGTATTCTGAAGGCTTCAGGGTCAATTTTCTAGAGAAGACTCAATCCCACAATGTCAGAAAACATCCTGAGCCCAGGCCAGGCCAGGTCAGGACACAATGGAATAGAGAAAAGGCAGGATGTCTGAGAGGTCAGTGTTTTGGAGTAAGGCAGCAGGCTTCACTGTCAAGATTTTCGCACATCTCTCCCCATCTACTCATGTTCAGCCACGAATATGAATGTATTCCCACAAAAGGTGAGTAATTACTGTGAAGATGAAGAAATTAGAGTTAAATGATAGAAATAATCTGCAAAAGACCAACGATGAAAGAAAAGCAAACATTTCAGCTCTCCCACACAAGCTTGCTACTCACCTGGGGTCACGAAAGCCTGAATTCTGAGAGTAAGCAGACTGCTAAGCATCAGGGTCACAATAACTGCTGAAGTGGAGCCACGTTCTTTATCCACTCAACGATTTCCTTGTGATGGGGCAGGAACCGCTAATGACTTCACACTGTGATGCCCTATGGCCCCCTCCTTACTGATGGAAAGTCTGCCTCTGTAGGACTTCAATGTTTCTAGCGGGAGTATATTGTCTGGAGCCATGTGATATACTTGTTCAAGATGTAGAAGACTTTAGTTTTACGCTTGTAGATGTGTCTAATGCAGTCATGTGAGTTTGACCTGATGGTGCAAATCTGGTCCCTGGATCCTTCCTATCAGGCTCCTTCCCCACAACCTCGCTTTTTGATCTCATATTGAAGTTATCTTCTATTTCTTTTGCCAAGATATGGCTGCACTGGAAACAGTGAAACCTAGCCTGTAGCTTCTGAAGCAATGAAACAAAATAAGTGTATTTTTCTAGAATTCTATATGTCAGTTATTTTGTGCCTATAGCTAAGTAAATAAATACCTATTACCATTCAAGTAGTTGTATGCCCCAAATAAACTTCCAAATGCATCCATTTCATTTTTCAACTAATTTTGTACATTCAAATTTCAGTATGGCTCCAGGAATTCTCTGCATATCAAAGCCTCCTATTTCCTCCTGACAACACTTTCGGAGAAATCATTCTAATACCCCTGAATATGTTGACACAAGGTAATATAGCACTGCCATCTACAGACACTCAAATTTACATGCTGCTATTTTTATCTGAAAATTAACTCCCCATGTAATTGCCTGAATCACAAGTGCACATAATTCTGGTGCATCAGACATTGCCACTTTCCAAAGGTTTTGCTCACTCTCTGGCACAGACTTTCAACTTCACTGAAGACTGGTGGATCTTTGCCCTACCTCGTCTGCCATGCTCAACAGAAGAAAATTCCTCAACCTGAGCCATGAGAAGCTGAGGACAGAGAACAGCTTTATTTTTGGTAACTTTTATGTATAATTTTCACACCAAATGAGCGTGAAACTCACAGTGGGGATACTGAGGAAAAATTAAAAGTCTGTGATGGTCCACAAAGATCTGAAAAGGCAGTGTGAAGCTCACTAGTTCAATGACACAGAAGACATTTTACTTTGAGTAGTTTGAAAAATACAAAGGTGTTACTCAGACAATGGAAAGAGAGCACTGATGGAAGAAAAAGTAGTTTCAGGCAGAGGCACCTGGGTGTGGCAGATGACAGCAAAGCAGAAAGCACAAAAGGGGGAAGACAAGCCTGTTCTCTTCCATTGTTGCTGGCTACCTGCCCACGTCATGTCTGTGCCCCGTCTTCCACAAGCTCATGATGTTTAGAAAATAAACAGCCTCCTGCTGAGCCAGACTTCTAAACTTTTCAACAAGGACAGGCCTGCAAGTATAGCCCCATGATACCGTACTTTGCCTACTGTATATGAAGTACTGGGTCCCATCCCTAGCCTCAAATCCATTAACTGATAAATAAGCACAAATTTTCCCTTAAGCAGAGCGCAGTGGCCTGGGATCAATTGTCGGCGTGCTGTGTCCTCCCCGACCCGGGGTGTACTGAGTTGGGGATTAAAACTGGGCGAGGTGGTGTGCACCTGTAATCCCAGCTTTCAGAAGACTGAACACAGGTAGGTCACTAAGTCTGATCTAGACTCTGTAGACCCTGTACTAAAAATACAAAACAAAAACACGCACACAAATTTTCAGCAGGCTGCATAGGTGATGACAGAGGTCATAAACTCCATCTTCAGAACTACATATTACCCTAAAAGCAACAACTGCATTGCTTCACACGTACTATAGCCATTCAGACAGTTCTCTGAGCTGTCCAGAGTGCATTTCCATTCTTCTCTTCCCAGCTCACTAAAGGACACACTGTGCACTAGAGAAAACTCTCAGGCAGACCCACTCCACAATACACTGTTCCTAAAACTTCATTTCTTCAAACAACCTCACCAGCACAAGTTAATGATTTACTTTCTGACCTCACACATGTCTATCTTTTATAGAAACATGAAATATGATTCTTATATATATTAAATGGAAAAAACAAACAGCACAAGGAATTGTTTGATTCATTGCTTGATTCCATGTTTTCTGATTGATCCCCAACCATTTGATTAAATATTTTGAATCTTTAGAACTTTGCCACATAAAAATGGGGTTAAAATATCCCTAAAGCCTGTGTCAATGGGTAGGAGAAGACATCAATGAGAAAGTACAATTTCTGTGGATAATATGGCCCAAATAAACATGATTTAAAAAGGAGCAGGTGAGTCCTGCAGCTCAGGCAAGAGAATCAGATAAATGAGCCACAGATAAATTATAAGAAACTGCTGTCTTTAAAGTTCCATCTCCCATACCTCTGAACTCAAACTTGTGTTTAGCTACTAGTAGCATTGAAATAAGAAGGATTGCTAGTCTACCATTACAATAAATATTTAAAAAGAAACTGGTTGCAAACAGGAATCACTGCTAGGCACGCTTATTTCCCCCTCCGAGTGACTCTAGGACACAGAATATGATGTGTACTTTTATTTTTTAGTAGCAGGGATTGAACTCAGGCACTTGCACTAGCTGGGCAGGCACTTAAGTACCTGAACTATCACCCCAATCCTGATGTACAGGAGCAAGAGCCAGTGTAAGATGCAAGCAAGTAGAGACCCAGCCAGGCACAGCTCTCATGAGTACCCCAGCGAACACCAAGTGCTCTTTTCTGCACACCCGATAAACTCCTTCCCCCAGCTGTGCTAACTTCTCAGCCACAGAAAGACTCTCCAGTGCATGCAACTCAGTTCAATGAAATTAAACTCAGCTGGCCAACATTTCCATGAAATTCTTCTGTGAGTCTGTCTGACCAGCATAAATTATTGTGCAGATGAACTGGAGTCAGTATGGAATTTGGAAAGCCCAGTCACGAGACGTCCAGTAATGTAAAGTAAATAGAGTAACTTTTTAAGTGCATTATTCAGACAGCTACTCTGTTATTAACTGTTTTTTCTACTAAGAAATCAGCATTAATTTACATTTTCTCAGAAATATTTCTCTTTCTTTGCTAACTTAGTAACACAGATATTTATACACTATTTGCCTATATATTTTCCCTCTGAGGTCTCATCTTAAATCATCTTTCTAGGTTATAATAACGAGAATTCTTCTAATTTATAAGCAAATACTAATTTAATTGAAGGAAAAATTAAAGTGTTAAGACAGAGGCCTGCCAAGGAGGCCTGTCAGGACCAGGCAGATGTGCCTGGCAAGGCGGATAACAGAACACTCCTTCCTTTGTGTAACTCCTGTCTTTATTGCCTCTGTATAACCGAAGACCTTGGGATGTAACAAATATAATGGGAAGTTCCTTCCTTTGTGTAAACTATGCTTGTTTAGCTGATGGTCTTGAAATGTAACCTGAGATGGCTAAACTCCCTTAGCAGCCCCGGAGCTCACCCAACTCTCCCACCACACAGTGTTCCAAGCTGCTAGCGAACCAGCCCACAAGCGCAGCCCCTTCAACCTTCTCAGTGCCCTTCCCCATTTTCTCTGTTTTCTGTATCAATGAACTTTGATCTTACAGAACAAAAAGGGCAACAGAAATTTCTCTTACACAGTTTATAAAAACATAGCTGTTATGCAGTTTTTTCAGTACTTCATTTTAAGGTATCATAAAAATTCTCAAACTATTGTTTTATGGGGTAATTATGTGTCATCTAAGCTACTGCCAGGCACTTTGGTAGGTATAGGAGAATCTGTCATAAAACTGATGAGGTTCACGTTTTTGTTTGTAGCTCACTCCTCTGCCCTGAAATTCCTAGTTGGGTTTTCAGATGTACACTTACTGTCTCCACTTGGACATTTACCTGGCATGTAAAACCTAAATTGCCTAAAACATAACTTCTGATCAGTCTGTCACAAACAAACTTCTAGGAATTTGCTGCTTAATAAAATATAAGCCACAATATTGGCTGTCCTTCTAACCCTTCTTTTTCTCTAATTTTTGGTCTATAGACTTATGTTCTTAACCCTCCAGAAGAGAAGCTTGGTGACATTACTCTATCATATACATACTAGAGCTTACCATCATTGTATTTCTGAATATCAAATGTCTTAGACTTAACTTGGAATCAGTATTTTCTATCAGTCATTGATATTATAATAAATCTCTACAGAATGTAATAAGAGCACTTACACATGTTCACACAGAAATTTAGAAATTTAAGTATGTATAAAATTTTAGCCAGTCAATCCTATGGCATTTTTCTTGTTTCTTACTCTCTTTTAATACATTTTTTTCCTTGTAAACAACCACTTACTTGAGAGAGAGTGTAGAAATAACTAAAATTACATCTAAAATATCAGAATGACAGGCATTCCAAGCATAGTTTTAGTGTTACATGTTGTTATCATCAGTGTGAAAATACCTTTGGAGATTCTTAGGACAATTTTCTAATTCATCCTTTATACATACATAAATGCTTGGTTTTTCTCCGCCATGTTTCCTATCTTTTTGACTTGCAGTCTCTTCATTGCTTAACCCTTAAGTTCTTGATTTCCATTCAGCTGTGTTGTGCCTTTCCATTTTTATTTTTTCTTTTGAGTTCTTACACTAAGGAGACTATCTGATATTGCACATGGATGTCTGGTTTATTTCACTTCTGAGTATATGTTCAAGATACATCCACATATATGTGAAGTCTTCCAGTTTCTCATTCTTAATAGCTGAGCAATATTGCATTGTGTAGAAATACCAGATCTTTTTCAACCATTCTTCTTATGATGGCCACTTTGGCTGTTTACAAGATTTGGCTATTATGAATTGGGCTGCTGTAAGCATAGGTGCAGATATCACTATGATATGAAGTTTTCAGTTCTTCTGGGAAAGTTGCCAGTAGAGGGATAGCTGGGTTGAATGGAATATCTCATTCTAGTTTTTTAAGGAGTCTCAACACTGCTTTCCATAATGGCTACACCAGTCTACATTCCTGCCAGCAGTGGAGAAGTGTTCATTTTCTCCCACAGCCTCTCCAACATTTGTTGCTCGTTGATTTCTTTATGATAACCATTCTTTCTGGGGTGAGATGGTATCTAAGTGGGTTTTTTTTTTTTTGCGGGACCAGGGTTCAACTCATGATCTTGCACTTGCCAGGCAGGCACTTGTGCCATAGAGCTATCTCCCCAGCCCCTCTAAGTGTTTTTTAAATTTGCATTTCACAAATAGCTAGTGATGTGGAGCATTTCTTCATGTATTTGTAGGTTTGTTGAGCTTAAGGGTTATACAGCAAAGAGATTGCAAGCAGAAAACATAAGAAACATGTCAGGAGCAAAACCATGCACTTATATACACAAGATGAATTAGATGATGGTCCTAAGAACCACGAAAAGCTTTTTACACTGAGGATAGCAATGTGTAACACTAAAACTATGCTTGAGATACCTGTTGTTCTGATATTTTAGATGTGTGATGCTTCTAATGTAATTTCAGTTATTGCTATACTCTCAAGTAAATGGTTGTTTTATAAGAAAACAGAAAGGGTATTCAAAGAGAGTAAGAGACAAGGAAAAATGCCATAGGATTGACTGGCTGCAATTTTGTAAATGCCTAGATTTCTAAATTTCTGCATAAAAATGTGTAACTGTTTTCATCACATTCTATAGAGATTTATTAAATATTAATCACTGATGGAAAATACTGATTCCATATTAAGTCTAAGACATTTGATATTTAGAAAGGCAGTGATGTTAAGCTCAGGTACCTACGTTATAGTGTAATAGTATCACTAAGCTTCTCTTATGGAGGGTTAAGGTTATATGTTTACAGATCAAAAATTAGAGAAAGAGAAGGACTACAAAGACAGCCAATATTTTGACCCTTGCCTCTCAATATCAGTGAGGACTCAGAACATAAGAGAAGCAGTGCTATAATATCCTGTATCTCAGTGCTGTTCCAAGTTTTTTGTTCAAGGAGATTATGGCCACAGAGGAAAAGGATTGATGATGTATAGTGTGCCTAATGAAAGTTACCTAGAGAGCAAACATTTTCTCAGACTTTCACAGAGAGCAAACTGGTCAAGCAATGGTCATGACCCAACCAGAAGGCTAACACTGACAACAGTTTTACAAAGCACTGTACGTGGTTTCAAGATAAATCCTGAGGGAATTTGACTGACCTTGGGAGATACAAAAGTTACATGTTTTGTTATACATGTCTTGCTTTAACTTGCCCTTAACCACCCAGCAGAAAAGTTTAACCATGAGGCATAAAACTTAAAGCTAGATTAGTATGCTGAGCTGTAAAAGGCTTAAATTAACAGCTTTTGACATTCTCAGTTCTGCCAATAACCCACTGCGATTATGGAATATTGGGCTATGTATTCAATTACTTTCTCTGAGTTCAATGAAGAGAAATTTTTGTGCAAATAATGATTAGAAAAATTATCATGTCATGTCTGCACCCTGTGTTATGAATAACTACTACAAGGACAACAATATGCATTGTATCAATTATTGGAAATGTACTACTAACGTATTTTTGAAACTGTCACATTGTTATTTCTTTATTTTATTTATTTATTTTTTTCTTGTTTCAGAACCTTTGTTTTTTCACTCATTTTTATGGCCAGCTCAGCCCGCCCCGAGGGCAGGGCTGGCACAGCATGTGGTGCCGGGGATCGAACCGAGGTCCTTGAAGCCGCCCAAGCTTTCCCAAGCAGGCGCTTTAGACCACTGAGCCATCCCGCTGGGCCCTCACAGTGTTATTTCTTATTAAAAGTAATACAAATAAAATATATAATAAAGGATAAATAAAAGCATTGGAAGTGTCACTCAGTGTGTCGTGATATATATATATATATATATATATATATATATATATATATATATATATATCATATGACATATAGTATGAAGATAGTTGAGTATTATACCATATAATTACTATTTATTTATTTATTTATCATTTATTCAGTTATTTTTGGCACTGAAGTTAGAACTCAGGACCTTTCACTTGTCAGGCAGGTGTGTAAACAGCTGTGTTATCTCCCTGGACATTTATTTATTTATTTATTTATTTATTTATTTATTTATTTATTTTTAATTTAAGGTTCTTCTATGCAGTTCAAACTGTCCTGGAACTCATTTTGTAGTCAGGATTGCCTCAAACTTTCAGTAATCCTCCTGTCTCAGTCTCCTTAATGCTGAGATTACAGGTTTGCATCACCATACCTGGCACATTTAGTAATTTTAAGAGGATAAATGTTGTTTTATTCCTACCACAATTAAAAATGAGTCAGAAACAGTGACGTACACCTATAGTACCATTTATTTGGAAGCCTCAGGCAGGAGGCCTTGCCATTGCAAGACAATGACGTTTTTTAAAAATGGTGATGTAGGATTTCATTTCTTTTAAAAAGTATTCAAAAGGCACATGTTAATGTAGTTAAAAACACAGGATAAAGTTATGGTACTAAAAACGATTTACAACAGAAATCAGCAGCATGAAACAAAAAAAAATCCATTATGGTAATTGAGACAAAAAGCAATTTTGTAGAATAGTAAAATACTATTTCAATATATTATGAAGTCTTTTGGGTCTGACACATTACAAGACTTTCCTTCAGTTATTCCTTTCAGGTTAGGGAGTCTTATGGACAGGAGAGGATGGGGTGCATATTCAACAATATAAAGCATCACCCTATATAAGTCCTTTATTTAGCATTCCACAAAGTCACCATTTGGACATTCAAGGAGGCCCACCTCTGTCTTTTCTCTCAGCTTACTGTCAGTGAGGCCTCTTCCCACTTCATACACCAGAAGTCGGAGTCTTGAAAGTGTTCCTTTACTGCTGTTTTTCCTCAGCGTTTCCTGCAGACCCTGTTTCAGATTCAAGAAGGGAATAAAAGAGACCAGCCAAGATGCGTGAGGTAGCCCTCTGTTGCACCTCCTGCTTTTCTGGGATCATTTTGCAAGTACAAAGGTCCTGTCACTGCTCACCTCAGTACTATTGCAAACCAGTGGCTCTATTCACAAAATTTGTTTTCAAGGCACAGGTGCCTGCCTGGTAAGTGCAAGGTCTTGAGTTTAGTTCCTGGTAAAAATAAAAACAAAACAAAATAAAGACCTGGAAAACTGCCAGAAGGAACACATCAAAATAAGAAGAGTATAGTCAGAGCATATCAGTTCCTTTTCAGTGTGTTCTGGATGCCTCTGTTCACACTTAAGTTCCTATGCATGGTAATGTTACAAATAAGAGGTAAAGGACATCAAAAGTCTTTGTGACATTAGATATGGCTTTCTTTCACTTTCCTTAAGAAGCTTTGATCCTGACCATGAGCTGTGTTTGGCTGATGGAAAAGATATTGCACAGGGAGGTGCAGGAGCTCTTGCTATCTATCAGAAAGTTCTCCAGATCTTGTGGAAGGGCATTCATCCCAGAGGAGGAGAAAGGAGCCTCTTACAAGTCAACCAGCCCCAGAGTAGGAAACACACTGTGTAGCTCTGGGACCATCCTATCTTAAAGTTAGGTAGATGTTGTCCTTAGATTTTAAGTGATCGATGTGACCACTTACATTAGGCTCACTGCACAGCTCAGTGTGTTTTGTTGTTCTCTCCGCACCCAACTGATTTTACATCCAAGGAAAGAAGGCCTAGATCAGGGCATGAGAGTTTCCTAAACAGGGAGCTATGGGATACACTGCCTCATGTAAAAAGCCTGAGCAACTTTATGGAGAAATAGCCATTGTTGTGGACAGTCACCCACTGTGAGTTCAGACTCAGGAAAACTATGCCTTTTCCTCAATGGCCCTGGCTGACAGGAGTTAGGTGAAGATGTGTGAAGGTTATATACACCCAGTGCCATTGGGTTGAATCAAAAGAAATAGATGGACTTTCTGGTGATTTGATGTGCAATTGTAGGTACTGAGTTGCCCCAGTACATCTCAATTTTCTCTGGAGATTAATGTCCTTTCATATGGGTCCCAGTCAGCAAAAACGGACTCTAACCATTTATCCCAGTGTTGCAGAAAGAGATATGCGTCTTCCTGGCCCAGATCCAGCCACTGTTGAATGCCAGTTAGAGGATGAGCAGAGTCTTTTCAAGGCACTATCTCTTCTTCAGTATGCTCATTGGGGTCCTAGCATTGTCCTTGGCTCCTGAGACACAAAGTATTTTTCACTCCTAGTGTCATTCTGGCTAAAAATGACTAGTACAGACTGAGGTAATATGCTCATTTTATCTTCACTGAACATCTTGAGAAGGCTAGACTTTCTTGGCCCTGGGTATCTTGTTCACACAGCATTCAGAGAAATCCTAAGGAACAAAGGGTGTGTGGATGTGGGGGGAAGAGCTGGGGCAAGTGATCGTTTGCTGGTGATCGTGTTGGGGTGAGGAAGGTATGTGGAGCTGCTTAGGTCAGGGCTGTGATTTTTCAGTGGCAGCTGAATCCTGGCATGTGGTATCTGATATGGGCCTTCAGACATGGAGTCCTCAGGGCTTCCTGTTCTCTGGTGTTGGTGCCAAGCTTCTGAGTTAAGAAAACATGTCTAAGACAGAATAAAGGGACCCAGACATTAGAAGATGTGGAAATTCTGCTGATGTTTTTCATAGTCTATAAGCAAGGGAACTAAATACATGACCCATTATCTCATGTACATCATTTGATCTTTAAAATGTGTCCAAATTAAAAGCAGTTGCCTATGCTTTCTCTGAAGGATGTCACATCAGTTTTATGGGATCCCAAAATTTGGACCTCTATCCAGTATTCCTTTTCCTTTGATTATCTTCAAATGGTATATTTTTATATTATATTCATTTACTGCTGAATAATATGTACTTTGAACGTTTCCACCATCACTGCAAAAATGCAGAAAATTAATACAAGAATTTAGTCCTCAGAGCTAAGTGATAATATTTTATTCTGTTTTCCATATGCAGAACAGACATTAAAACTGTCTCCTTCCCATTGTGTACCAAGACTAAAATCATTAGAGCGGATGACTGTTCAGATACTTTATACTAAATGCAAATGCAAGAATTCATTTAATTTACTTATAATGTTCAAATATTTATCTTTATTGGTTAAAACACTCTCACACTTTGTTCAGTTCTATTCTTTATACCTATTTAGTATATGAAACTTTCTATGCATATTGTCACATAAATTATTTTACTCAAAGAATGAAAAAGTAGATTTTTCTTTCTTGTGTATGAATCACAGTTAAGATATTAAATTTTTAAGTTAGTTTTTAAAAGTAGCTAAGGAACTAGGAATTTCCATAAGTTTTAACCCCACTGCTTTCTCAGTATTATCCTTTATTCTCTTGTATACAGTCTACTAATGAAAGACTATCATTATACTGATTCAACTTCGTAGGCTCTATAATTATCAAAATGTGATTTAATTATGTCCTGTTAGGAAACCGTGCACCAGTTTTTCTTCCTGCCCCTCACTGCAAACATACAGCAGTATTTACACATTTAACAAAAGGTATACCTGGAGTTCTTGGCTTTGTTTCTATTTTTTTATTTCATGTGGAATAAACCAAAGAAAGTATCTGACCCAAGGGAAGTGCTCAGAAGCACTTAATCTTCTCTTTTCTTTTTACTTTGATGCTGATTATATAATATATAATATTATATATATGTATACACACACACATATATATATACGTATATATGTATATATACATATATACATATATATATGTATATATATAATGCCTGCCAGAATTTGAAACTCTGAAATATCAATTGCTTTGGCCAGATAGTCTTTGGTATCTACACCAGAATAGGGGTGTTCGGTGCCGCTCTCGTCCAGCAAGAAACCGAAACCGAACCACAGTTAGCAGGATTCTTTATTGTTTAGCGAGCGAGAGACCCGACCTCGATCTCCGTCAGGCGGCAACTGGCAACTTTTCCGCCTTTTAGGGCTTATATGTTCTTTACACGTCATGGGTCAACCGACCATCCCAGTATGCCGTGATAGGGCAGCCC
>PVJA010022219.1:0-34601 GCA_004027025.1 Myocastor coypus
AGAAGACTTATTAAGGTGTCGACTCCAGGGCATGCACGTTTTAGTTCATGATGGGTTTTCTTCTGGAGACAACGTTGTCTGATGTGTGAGTCCACACTAATGCCTCCCCCACCAGGCAGGCTGCTCTCCTACTCTGGGCGTCCAGTGCCTGAAAAATAGAGTGGACAACAAGGGCCACAGACAAAGAGAACCTGAGTCATGAGAACAGCTCTGGGCTCTGGCCCGGCACCCAGGGTATGATTTCCTTCATGATGCTCAGTTCTGCTTCTAGGTTTCCTCATCTCTAGTAGGGAGATGAAGCTGGCTGTCAAAACTTGCTAAGAACAGATTCAAGTGGGCTTTTCCCGCTTGAACAGATTTCAAGCAGAGCCTGACAGCTCTGAGGCAACCATAGGAGTTTTGTGGCATTAAAGAGCAAGAGCCTGAGAAACTCTAAGCTCTGAGTAGAATTTTTTGCTTTCTAAAGTGAAAGTCTCATTTCTTTAGAATCAGTGTTGGAGGGAGCTGAGCTTAAGAGACCTTGGCCAATGTAAGGGGCTTACAGTATACTGAGCTTAGTATATTGACATGGAGCTTTCATGAGACCCAAGGGAGCAGAGACTACCACACGCGTGGGACTGAGAGCCATGCCTGGGATACACCCAGCAGCCATTCTGCTCCCCCCACCCCCTGCCCCCCGCCTGTCACTGAGGATCGCTATGCCTCTGTGGGTGAACAGGAACAAGGGCACGATACGCCCACTCAGGCACAATCAACCTGTGGCAGCTACACCCAGAAAGGTCTGAGTCAGGACAGGGCCACGAGGAGCCCTATGGACTCTTAAAGCTTAAGACACGGAAAGATCAAGTGCTGCATTCACGTCACCTTCTAGCGCAAAGAGCCCAGGTACCGGATAAAATCTGTGGGTCTTCTCCCAAGGACAACGCTGGGTACGTGAATACAGTCGCACAGGTGTGCCACAGCCTCAGGCATTTCATGCTTCCTGACATTCTGTTACAAGTCATCTAAGTTTTGGTAGGCTTCAGGTTCTACTTGGATTGTAAATGACAGGTGCTAATGGTCCTCATTTAACCCTTTTATTTAACAGATGGCTATGGAGTTTATCCAAGAACAACAATAGCTAAATGTAGTTTGAAACACACATTCTTTTTCAGCTTTTGAAATCTGCAGCCCATATTATACAGAGTAAGCTCAGTTGTTTGGAATATTTAAGTTACTTGAACACTTATGTTAAGTTACTTAACATCATCCCTGTTAAGCCAAAGCAAACTTTTGGGTACCATATCCATTTTCCACAGCATAATCTGAATCTGTACTTTGAAATACTGCTGTGTGGCAAGAAAGCATACACTGAATTAATCCAGGGCTCTTTTAAAGCCAAACTGCCTAACGCTTAAAGAAAACTTCATCCACCATGGCTTAAAACTAAACTCACAGATAGATGTTGATGTAACTAGTAACCACGTTTTCTGAATTGTAGGACACCCAGCTATTGTCTATGTTCTGCCAAATTCCTGAGAAATCAAGTGTTACCTAGGTCTGTAACCTAGGTAACAAAAAATAAAATCAAGGAAATGCGCCAAAAGCATAATTCACATGTTCAGGAGGAGAGGAGGGTCAATGGCATCACTGCGGATGCGAACTGGCACTGTGTGCCCCTGTCATCACAGCCAGGAGCAGTTGCTGTATGCAGGAGCAGAGTGGCAGGGTCTTTGGAATGGGAACTGAAAGGGGCCCTCAGTGTCACAGAAGAGAAAATGAGCAGGTGGAACCCGGGAGCACAGCGAGGTCAAACCATCACACTGCTCTGTAATTTCAGGGCAGTGGCAGCCTGCTTGGTGGGCGTTGTGAATCAGACCCCGGTCAGAACCAGGCTGTTAGAAACCTCGCAGTGGGTGCTCAGCCAAGTTCGCAGGTGCACTTCTGATCAAAGCTCTGCTGCTGGTCAGGTTATTATCCAGAGCAGATGCAGTGTCACAGAGGAATCAGTGCCAGCATGGCTCCTTGCCCAGGGCAGCATCAAGGAGGTGCCCAGAAGCCTAGCTGCTTTGTGCAAGTGCTCCCTTTCTGAAAATCTTGGCTGACCCTGGCAGAATTAAAAGAAGACTCAGCCTGTCCCCTGCACCCCTGCCCTCACACAAGGTCCACGTCCTAGGCTTCTCCAATTTCTCTCTGGAGCAGTGAACATTTTCCTCCCTACTTCCAGAAAGGCCCTCTGTAAATGTTGAGCCCAGAACTCAGAGGGTACCTTCTAGATTCACTCCTAGCCTTCCTGCCTGGGTCTTGACAAGTCTCCAGAGTTACCAGGGCCACCTGTGGAGAGCTGGAGCTTCCCAGTGAGCCCCTGGAGCTGCCAAGAAAGATGTGCACACCTTCCCTTTTTGTCCTGCCAGGCCCTGAGGGATGGACCTCTCTGGTTCATCTGTATCTCTGGTCTCACAGAAGTCTCTGGAGAGACCAGGACTCTCTCAGATGTCAGTGACCCTGGGGATCACTTTTCAAATGTTAATGTTTGTTGTCCTTTGTTTCATTCTAGAAGAATTATCACGAAGTGTGATCTTCTGTGGAAAAGTTGGTGTCCCAAGCATGCCCCAGGCAAATGCCCCAAGTTAGACATCTGAGCTGGCTGACTGGGAATCCCTTATGTAACCTCAGATTTCCTGATTAGAGCTTTTAATCTGAGTTTTGCCTGAAGAGTTGCAAAGTTTTAGAGCACTTTCTTGCTGGTCTCCCAAGTGCAAATGCTGGGCTGCAGCCTGTGACAACACAATGACTCTCCTTAAAATAAAAGATGTAATGAGGCTGCTCTCCTGCTTTGTAACTTTTCATCTCAGCATGAAGGCAATCCTCATCAAGTGGCTTCATTTACAGTATCAGAGGGTTAAATTTTTTATCCTTTAAAGAACAGTGTGAATCAATAAAGGCTTCAGATCTCCTTTCTTAGAATATTTTTCTTACCTATATAAGCAAATTCTGTAAGTATCAAATCTCCTATGAGTAAAATTATACTTTTTCCAGAGGAAAGAATTTTGATATTGATTTTCACTGTGACTTCAAAGGAAGTATATGATTTCATAAGAATATTGAATAAGTAGCTACAGAACCAAAATAAATCCCCACTTACAGAACGTATATCTCAAGCACTTATCAGAAAGAAAACAGTAGCTTTTACGTGTCTGTGGCTTTCCTGGGCTACAAAATGAGTTCAAGGCCAGTCTAAACCACATAGCAAGACTATGCTCATAAGTGAAATCAACTAGTCTCATATGTAAGCATCTGTTGTCTTCCTAATTTAAGAAAGTAAAGGAGTAAGAGCCCAAATGTTTGATAGATTTATGAAAGGGAAAGAAACTGCTTAAAAGAAAACAACAACTGGGATAGGGGAAAGGAGGAAAAAAGGAAGGCATATACATATATATCTCAAAATAATTGTAGTACTAATTTCTATTAGTTGATTGAAAGGAATGGTAACTGTTTATGCTGGCTGATCAATTTTGCATGCCTGTATATTGTAATCTGAGCAGCTACTTTGAAGATAACAGTATACAATATAATAACCACTGTTAATTTCCTATCATCTTGTCTTGAAATTCTGTATCATTTCTATAGTATTTTTCTTAAAAAAAAAAAAAAACCTCCAAAAATACTTCTTTGAATGATTTCAGTAAGGAAAGTAGCAGACAAAGGAAGGGAACATACCTAACACTCACAAATACACAGATACACACACATGCACACGCACACAGACAAACACACACACACTTTTCACAGTGATGCACAGAAACTTGCTGCCCTAGGATGTCACAATGTATGCATTTTCTTTCATGAAAGAGTCCTGTGACTCCCTGTGTTCCCACATCTACAGTAATAATACTTTATACAAAATTAAACAAAAGATGCTTTTTACAAGACAGATCTTTCCCCATGTAGCAAGGACAAGTTTTGTTTTTCCACAGCTACAGGCAGCAAATAGCAGGCGACTGTCTCCACTGCATGCCACACTATTGCTGTGCTCCTGACTGAACGGCAGGTGCTTTGCCCTCAATGTCCATGGCATGCTAAACATGACAGCACTGAGCGAAAGTGCTGCTGGGAACTTGCCACCTTCCTCTGCATCAGTGCATAGGCAACTGCCAGTTATGTACAAGTCAGAACATTCTGGAATCATCTGGAGGCCTCTCACACTTGGCAGGGTACAGGTGACCAGTGTGATTATTGCTTAGAAGACCCATTCTAAGTGAGGTCCTAAGAGGGGCATAAAAACTCCATAACTGAAACTTTTGGATCCTAATAATCTGACATTTTAGAAATGATGAGGGTATATGTTCCTTGCTTCTTCCTTTCATCTATCTATCTATCTATCTATCTATCTATCTATCTATCTATCTAGATATGTATGTAATTTTTTTTGTCTTGCTTGTCACAATGCCTGCAAAATGCTACTGTTATTTAGTGGCCAGGGCCCAGGAAGATCCACAGTTGAAGAAATGCTTCCTTCCAAATGCTCCTAGTACCTAGGAGAAAAAATTCTGATTTAAATAGTCTCAACTGTTTTCCAACACCAAGAATAATAAGTGAATAAATATGCAAACAAACAATAATACTAGGAGAGAGTATTTCTGAGTAAACAAGATTTGTAATTAAGTGACAGCTTCCGTTTATCAGTGAGGATCTTTCATATACATGGTATAGAGGCAAGAGCAATAAATGCCACGGGTTGAACTGTATGTCTGGAAGAAGGGTTGAAGACCCAACCACCAGCACCTGTGAAGAGGCACTTGTTTGGGAATATGACCTTTACTGACCTCACTAAGAAAAGATCCCTCTGGACTACAGTGGCCCTAATCCTACAGGTAGACCATGTGCCTGGAAGAAGTCATAGGTGATTACCTCTAACAACTCTTGTGTTTAGGAAGAGAGGCTGAAGGAGCAGATCAGTGTGGAAGACAAGAGGATTAGCAACCACATGGGTGTTCAGGGCAATGGGGTGGAGGGAGGAAAGATGCAAGACCCATGCAAGACCGAGCACAGTTACTGCTTGTGTGCTCTATGGCTCTTGTATAACTTCTAAATCCCACGACCTGGATTGCAAAGTGGGAGCAGCATTGCTGGGAGGAGTGGAGGAGATTGCAGAGGAAATGAATGCGGCCCGTGTGCAACTCCTGAGGAGCCTGCAGAGTTATTAGTGCCCAGCGAGGTATCCATGTCTCCTGTAACAGAGGACTCAGCCTGGGCCACACTGGAGCCACGCCCAGTGCTCTGTGTCCTGGCTGTCACTCCACTATGCCTGCCTTGGGCTCTGCCAGTGGCTGGATGGTTGATAATGGAGCTTTTGGCAAATGAAAACTAGATTTTAAACTCTTCTGAGGACTACTTTTCTTATTTCATATCTAACCTGGCTGCTTTCATTTTGAGAAATTTATTTATTTTATTTTTATTTATTTATCCTTTTGCTGGTCTAGGGATTGTGCTTTGAGAAATTTAGACTAATGTGTAAGAAATTGCTCTCAGAAGGGACAGATTCTGAAGAGATTAAAAAAAAAAAAAAAACAAAACAGTAGCTACTTAAAGGGTTCACAACCCCTTAAAATACTATCCAAGATGCCAGACTTGATCAGTGATTCATACAGCACTTGGCTGTAGAACATGCAGACTGCTAGAAGTCAACCCTTCCCAGAGCTGTCCCTCCCTGGGGTCCCAGGGAGCCTTGCAGCCTTGCTGATGGGATCTGCTTCTCTAAGATCTTATTTTTAAGGGCTTGCTCAGAACTATTTCTTGAGTCAAAATCTTGAGGATTGAAATAGTCACCTATCAGTTGCTACCACCCAATTAACTATTCCTAAAGAGGGGTTTAATATATTTGCAGTGTCTTATTAAATCATTCTGGGACAGAGAGGCAGAGAGAGAGAGAGAGAGAGAGAGAGAGAGAGAGAGAGAGAGAGAGAGAGAGACTACTCTACACTCACTTACTAGAGACACCACTGTAGCCTTCCAAACTCTTTCTTGCCAGACACACACATTCATACACATACACACATACACATGGGTACACACATGCTCACAATTCACACACACACACACACACACACACACAAAACACAGCAACATCTGGATTATTCTGTACTTTGCTTTTTCAACATGTTGGGAAATGGAGTTACACCACATTGCAACCACTTTTGCAGAAGGTACACAGTGAATAATTCCCATTTCTACTAGACTGCTGCCTCCTTTTATCCTGAATCAATGCCCACTGCATGCCAGGTCACCTGACTAGCCCAGTACAATGGAAGACTATACTGCCCTAAAGAAGGCTGAAGCTGGGTCACGTGTACAGAATGGATGTGCCTTGACACCATCATGTTGCGTGAAAGGGATCAGACACACACAAGTCTAAATATCATGTGGTTTCTCTTATATGACAAACCCAAAATATAAATAAAGAGCAAAATAAAAAACAGACAGTAGGGAAAGAGGAGAGAGACCTTTTGCAAATGGGAAGGGGACCAACAGACGGAGAAGAGGGAAAGGGGATGAAGATGCGCTGCACACCCTTGCCGGCCCCACACCCCCGCACTGTCACTACGCACTGCAAACACAGACTAATAACAAAAGCCGAAAGGCAAAAAGAAGAACGGACAAAAGAATCTCTGAAGCGGGTGAGCCAAGGGTGCTCAGCAAACTGTCAACTTTCCTTCTTTGGTGTATTTTTCAGTTGCCTGAGTTGATACAACAGAAGCATGCTGCCATTTCGGAAGACTGATGCTCTTCCTGGCAGCCACCAAGGAACCAGTCCTTCTGGTTTGCAGCAAACCAGAAAGCCTCGTGAGCATTTGCAGCCATGAAGCATGGGGTTCCGGAGTGCCAGCCCTGCAGCAAGTCCCCAGCCTGGGACACCTGAGTTGCAGCCACCATTTCTATTACTACTGGACTGACACACCACCCAGTCTCACAGGAGGGAAAACACAGGGTCTCCGAGGCCAAGGAACTCAGTGTGGTTTTGAGCTCACAAGTGACTAACTTATCCTTCCATACCCAGTGTTTTCGTGGCCCCAAATTTTAGGTATTAAAATCCTAACTCCCAAGGTGGTATTATGAACATTGGGCTGTCTGGCAGGTGACTGGTTGTCTTAGTTAATTTTCTTTCTTTGCGGAGACAAATGCCTGACATGCCAAATTAAGGAAGAAAAGATTTATTAACTCACATTTGTGGAGGCTTCAGTCTGTAATCAGCTGGCTCCTTGGCAGGGTGGCATGGCAGAGGACAGGAGGTCATAGTAACAGAAGACAGCGAAAGCAGCAAGAGCAAAAAGGGAGGAGCGGGAGCGAACCTCTTTTCAGGCGCCTACCCCAGCGTGGGTGCAGCATTCACACCCATGATGCCAGAATTGGACCATGAATCGATCACAAACTCTAGAAGCCTGCCCTGTGACTACATGAGGCCGTGGGGGGAGATCTAGGTACAAGCCATAACATTCTATCCCTGGACTCCCAAAGACTCATGCAAATCCATTTATGCAAAAGGCATTTAGTCAATTTCTAGGAGTTGCCAAAGCCCTAATAACTTCAGCATTGCTAAAAAGGTGCAGTAAGTCCCAAGTCTCTTCTGAGATATAAGATAAACTGTTAGCTGCATAAATGAAAACTTAAAACACTTCCAACATTCAATGGCACAAGATAAAAATTAGCATTCCCAAAGGTGCAAACAGGTGAATACAAAGCATTGGGACCAAAGCAAGTCAGAAATCCAGCAGTACAAATATTAATTCCTGTAGTTCCAAGCAGACCATCTGAAGCAATCTGAGGTACCTTCTGAGCTCCAAGGGTTTGCTTGGCTCTGCCCTGTGGCACTTTTGGTGGTTGTATCTCCCAGGGCTCCTCTCTTAGGCCTGCTCTGATCCTTCCAAAAGGTTTTTCTCGGACAATCCGTGTTCCTAGCTTCTCTAAACTTCTAGAGTCTCCACTGCACCTTTGGCTTCACCTTCACAGCTTCAAATATTGCCCTCTCAGCACACAGTGCCTGGCTTCCCAGGCCTCTTCTGAAATCTAGGTAGAAGTCTTTTTAAATTTCAGAACTCTTACATTCTGCATGTGCCTAAAACCAGCACTATGTAGGTGATACCAAAGTCTGCTACCAGCACTAGGTGGGCTTCCATCCTTCCTGGTGTAGGGATTAAGGGCCTGGATCCCTGAGCACTCTGAATCCAGTTCTGAGAAACAAATTCTTTATTCCACCAACAACCTGGAACCTTGTGAAGCTGCCATTATTTTGGAGCCTGGTGTGGCTGCCTCCATTCTGGAATGCTTCACAGCTCTCAGTACATCTTTTATGTTCTCCTGCCCCTTCTTAGTAATCAATATCTCCTCAGCTCTATCTTTGCAGTCTACAGCTTTATTGGAGCTTTCTTTCTGGCTAACCTCAAACATTTTAAATCATCTTTCTGGGCTCTTTGCTCCTGATCTGCAACATAAATCTGGTAAGAAGCCCCTAACAACAGCCATGCCAACACCTCAACATGCAACTGCCTTGAAATTTCTTCTGCCAGATTAATTAGGCTGCTACCCTTAATCTTAGCTTCAAAAAGATCGCAAGACCCAAGCAAAATGCAGACAAACTTCTTGCCAAAATGTAGCACACTTCATCTGGAGTTCAGTAGCCAATTCAGTTCTTCTTGATAGCAGAAACCTCCCAGATCCGTCTTTACTGGCAGGATTTATATCAGCCTTCTGACCTTCTGAGCTCTGACCAGGATCTCCATACAAAACAGCGTAAGGCATTCCAGCTATACTCTTTCAGGAGACATCTCCAAACCTTTCCAAATTCTTAGCATTAGCCATTCCCAAAGGAATCTGAACCATCTGGTTAGGTATAGTCATAGCACCAACCCCCCCTCTCAGAACCAATTTTGTTGTAATTTGGAGTTTTGTAAGGGGAGTAATACAAGACACAGTTTATATGATTCATTTATAATAGTCACCCAAAGAATCATATATAAAGAGAGTGCTGGAAATATATTCATACACTAAAGACTTCAAGAATTCAGCTGAGGGCTTAGGCCCAGGGCAATGCCCTACATAACTCCAGCTGAATACCTAGAGCCCATAACAATGCTCTCTCCACAAGTCCAGCTGGAGCCTAAGAGCCCAGAACAATGTCTCGTGCAAGCCTGTATCAAGGATCTGTGCTAAGAAGGCCCTAAGGTGAATGCTAAAAGCTGGAAAGTATGTGCTATAGAATGAAACAGCTGTGTTGGCAGACTGAAGGATCTGCATGGAAGCCAGGAAGTAATGTTTAAAGCAAGAAGCAGAGCTCCTCCAAAAAGTACCACAGACATCCTCAGCAATAGTGAGGTCCCACTTTTCTCTGATGATGAGAATAGCTGAGTCTACATCAGAAAATCTAGTGCAACGAGCTTCTCCAGGACATTGAGCAATGCACCATCTTTCTTTGCAGAGCCAGGAAGGAACAGAACTTATCCAACATGAACCACAAACACACCCAATTACAAAGGTCTCAAACTCCTTTCACGATGAGAACAGTTCAGGAAAGCCAGCATGACAAGGTCCTCTAAGAGAATCAACAGCAGTTCCAAGAAAGCCAACAGCTTTTTTTCTTCTCCAGTCCTTCCTTGTTCAGATTTTTATCTTAGGTACAAGGGTGTCTATATCTACTACAGTTAAATTGCTTAAAAGAATATATATATATATATATATCATAACATATCACAGTCCCAGTGTGAATGAGAGAGTGAGACAGTCTGCTCTGCACCTAATCCTCTCTGACCCAGCCCTTGAACTTCTGTTTCATATGTTGCTTCCAACTCTGAACAGCCACAGCTTTTAAGTAACACCAATGAACCTTTCTAGTGGGAATTACATAAAACTTACACAATTAATATTTGTAAGGTGTCATGAAATCCTGGCACAAAAAGCAACACCAAAACCCAAAGGTACTCAGTAACTTTCTCTTTCAATCAGCTGCCAGCCAGATGGCATAAGAAGGCTTCTAGTTCTAGCTGTCTGAACTGTTCTTAACATTGATACCATAAGAAACACACGATGTTTTTAAAGGAAGAATCAATAGTATCTTAGTAATGTAGGTGAGAGAGGCCATAGAAATCTCACCAGTTGTTCAGATGCACAAAGAAATGCATAACCAGTGGGCCTGCAATTGAATGCACACATTTCACTGCAGTAGAGAAAGTTGTCCTTTAATCCTAACCTATACAGTTCGTTAAGCAGAGAGCAGCTCTAAATCTCCACATTTCCAGCTTTTAGCACTCACCTTAGGGCCTTCTTTGCACAGATCCTTGATACAGGCTTGCATGAGACATTGTCCTGGGCTCTGCTATCTGATAGACAGATCATTTTGAATGGAATGGTGGAGGACAGCTAAAGCTCCCTGACATAAGGTTCCAGATAAAGTTGATCTTGCATCAAACCCATCACACAGATGAGCTGGACTATATAGATGATCTGCAGAAGAAAGACTAAAGCTGTCAGAAAAAACTATGGAGCCGTGAGAGGCATCTGAGTTCTACATTACAGAGAACATATTTAGCATCACTGTGTACTTGAAACTCAAATTTTATTGGACAACTTGGAGAGACAGAGGGAGAAAGGGAGAAAGAGAGACAGAGTGTGCGTGTGTGTGTGTGTGTGTGTGTGTGTGTGTGTGTGTGTATTAGAGACAGGGTTTCACTAGGTAATTCAGGCTGCCTTTGAATTCACTTTATGGCCTCAAACTTGCAGGAATCTTCTTGCCTCAGCCAAGTGTGCTGGAATTACAGGCATGTGCCAACACACCCAGCAGGACAACCTGGATTTTTATTTGATAAATATGGCAATACTGAGCATAGGAAAATGAAAATAATGCAATTTGCATTGTTAGAATGCCACCCTGAATTAAAGGAAAACACAAGAGCAGAGATTTCTGTAACTGTCTCTTCTGTTTTAATCATCCCTAGTACTAATGAAATGACAATGGTTTCAAAGTGGAAAACAATGTTAAATTGGTGAAAGAAATGTTATGCTCATGGCAAGGTCTATGCTGAACACTTAAAGATCCACACATCAGAAGCTAGGATGTTACATTAATGAGGCCTTTAAATAACTTATGAGGGGCTGGGGAAATAACGCAGTAGAATAAGCATTTGTCTGGCAAGTGCATAGACCTGAGTACTGCAGAAATGAATGAATGAATGAATGAATAAATAAATAAATAAATAACAAGAAATGTTGTGAACTACCTCTACACAGGTGTGTATCAGGTAGCTCCCCTGCCTGCATATTATCTAAATATTAAATGATTAGCTCTAAATTTCCAAGGGAAAGCAATCTTTGAGTAAAACAGAGGACCGCCACCTGTCCATCCACTTTGAAGGCCTTTCATTGTCTCCAACGGGAAAGCTTAACATATGCAAGGGTCTCCTTCATTCATTTGATAGCCCTGATAGTTTATGAGGCAAATACATACTTTTTTTTTTTTTTTTTTTTTTTTTTTTTTTTTTTTTTTTTTTTTTTTTTTTTTTTTTTTTTTTTTTTTTTGTGGGACAGGGCATTGAACTCAGGTCCCTGCATTTGCCAGGCAAGTGCTTATTCTATTGAGCTATCTCCCCAACCCCTATACTACTTCTTTAAAAAATATTATTTATTTATTTGATACAGGGTCTTGCTACACAGTTTGGAGTCATAGTGGTCCTCCTGTTTCAGCCTCCCCAGCTCTGGGATTATGTGAACCATGACACTTGGCTTTGATGGCCTGTGTTCTGAGGCTGGCATGAAATGTGGTACTGAGGATTGAACTTGTGCTTGCCAGGCAGGCACTTACACTGCTGAGCTATTTTCCCAGCCCAATGCTCTTATTCTAATGTTAACATGTTTTTGGTTTCAGGAACAAATACTTGGTTTCAAGGACAGATGCTATGGTTTCAGGGAAGTACACAACTGTAATCAACTGCTGAAGGATTTCTTTACTTTAGACTTCAGGTGATAAAACAGATAATGCATGTTGAAAGCATTTTAAAAATGTTTACCATTTAAAACTGTCTACCATTTTCAGTAGGTGGTGTTCTCCAGGAGGGGAAATTATTGCTTTAAAAAGTCTGCTTAGACAGTAGAAATTGTGATCAGTATTTACTACATAAAAACACAAACATGATTAGACTAGGTCTAAAAGGTACAGTTCAGTAAAAAAATCTGAGCATTATTGATTCAGCATTCTGGAAAGAATCATTGTAGAATTTTCAGACAAAATGACCTATCTTTATCCAAGTTGTTTGATCTGAGTTATCCAAAATGCTGTGGCTCTGGACACTGAATCTTCAAGGTTTACATGACTAAAAATTTTCATACACACCAATTTTCAAAATTCTCCATGGAAGAAATAAAGTACTTTGTGAGATGTTACTTATTTTGTTTTTAAGTGTTTTTTGTTTGTTTGTTTTTTTGGTACCAGGAAGTGAACTCATGACCACATGCTTGTCAGGTAGGCACTGTGCCACTGAGCTATAACCGCCCGCCCACTTCTCTTTGTTACTGATCATTTCATGGACTATTGTCCAAAATTAGTCACTTGGTAGGCTTGACTAAATGTATTCTTAACTTGCTCATTGGTTTTACAGGAAGAGTCACCCTGAAACATCAGTGAAAACCTTTGATTTATACCATCCAAAGAGAACTGTATAATTAAGGTCTGCCTCTCAGTAGCGCAGAATATAATCAGCTTTATCAATGAGGTATTGGCTAGGTAATGCTTACTAGGCACATTTACTATATCCTTGGCACTGTTTACTTGCAGGAATAGTCCATCGTTTAACACTTGCCAAAGCCTTGTGATGTTTTATTTCCATCAAATTTGAAGATAACATATAGAATGAATAAAGTGCAAGCCCTAAATACAGGATCATGAGTAGCAAAGCTTGTCAGGGATCCAGCGGCAGGAAGAGTCTAAGGCTCACCACTTTGAAAGCCTACTTTTGTCTGAGCATCAGATAACAAGGAAGAGATGCTACTTTTCAGGTCTGGTGTCACATGAGGAAATGTCCTGTCTTTGCCTCTGACTGCAGATCTCAGGTCAAAGGCAGGCAAGCCAGACAGCCATGCCATTCCTGTGAATGTGCACACACTTCTGGTTTGTGTTAATGTATTTGGGAAAACACTATTGAGCAGACATGCTTCAGGACCTGTAGCAGACAAGAGAGCTAAAAATGTGTAGGGAGGACAAGGACATCGGGAGGTTGGTTAGATCCCCTGGGGCACCTGACAGGGGTCCTGCACTGCTCACCAGGGACAACAGGATGCACAGGGTGCCTGGCAGAGGGTGGTCACTCATCCTGGGGAGTCCAGGGCAGATGGCAGGAGCAGCAGGAACACGAGTTTGTGCCTCCCTACCTAAAGCATGTTTCTCTTTAGTTCTCTGCTGCTGTTGCAAAGAGGCCTTTGAAAGTTTCACTGTCTCATAGATCTCTTGGTGAGGGAACTGTGAATAAATGGGGCCACAGAACATCAGGCAGGAGCCATGACAGGAAGGGAGGGAAGGAACAGCAGCTCTAAAGCCCTAAGAAGCAAAGCTCCAAAGGCTGGAGACACGGGTATTCCAGTGTCGCTTGCTCTCTTTCCCTCACTGCAGGGCTGAGCCCAGGAGCTTTAGGCTTGCAGTCATGACATGAGAAGAGTTTTTAACAGAATGGTGCTGGCATCCCAGCAAACCAGCCTCCAGGCAGCTGGAGACTGCTTAGCTTACCTCTCTTCCTCCTTCTGACAAGGAGGATGTACATGGAGACTTCCTGGGCTGGACTGCTGATAATATACTTATGGCCAAGTACCTATTCTGCACCCTGGAGGAAAGGCCATGTGTATGTTGAGAGGATTTGTGACACCAAAAACTAGGCCTCTGGCTCAGGTGGAGGCTGAGGCAGGAAGATCACAAGCTCAATGCCAGCGTGGGCATCTTCATGAGATCCTATCTCAAAATAAAAAGTAAAAAGGGCTGGCAATGCAGCCCAGTAGTACTGTGCCCTTGGGGCTCAATCCTCAGTCTGGTACTCCCCACATTCCACAAAGGCCCTGCCGTTCAACCTCATTCTTGGCTCAAGAAAGCATCCACTTTAATGGTTTACAATAATGGTAGTGATGATGATATAATTTAAAAATTAAAGCTGTGAAAGCCAGAGGGAAAGTAGAGAAGAAAAGTGTCTGCTGGGGCTTGTCCAGAGCCAAGCACAGCCCAGGGAGTCTCCTCCAGCTCCTTCAACACCTGGGGTGCTTTTTCAGAAAGTCTTACATCTGAAAACACCTTCCTCTGGACCCAGAGGCACTCAGGAGGTATTTGTGTTCTCTTTATGTTATTTGGCCCGCAATTTACAGCAAACAGCTCAGCAAGAGCCTAGAGACTGGGGCGGGGGGGGGGGGGGTGCACTTCTGAGAAAAGCAGGGCGGTCCTGGGCTGGCTATGTGGCCTCTGGAGATAGACACCGGGACAGGAAGGGAAGGGACACAAGGCTGCCAGGTCCCTAACGGTGCCTGTAGTCGGAGTAGACAGGATCCCACTGGGGCCAAGGGGTCTCCTCTCCAAGCTAAGATCTCCAAATACCAAATCACAGACAAGGGCCCGGAGGGTTGACAGACAACACTTCGGAGCCTCTCAAGGGAAAAAGCCTGTCAGGGTTAATCTGGCTTTGTCAGTTGCCGGGCTGTTCAAAATAACAGAAATAAATAAGAAAGGAAAAAACGCAGGCTCTGGACCCGAGCGGCTAACAGAGCCCTACACCCTGACTAGCTCTGTTCTGAGCTCCAGAAGCCCTGCGCGAGGACTTCGCGTCCGAATTGAAGACCTAGCGGTACTTGACACCGAGGACACAGCCCAAGAGCCGGGACTCAGGAACGCACAGAGGACCGAGTCCCCCGAGTATGCACAGCAGAACTCGCGTGGCGACCTTACTGCCTCATCATCCCACGCAGAGCCCGCACGCATGGAGACTGACGGACTGTCCTGGGCGCCCTGGAGCCCAAACCAGACTCAGTCTCTTGGTGTTGGGCCTTGCGCCTGCCCCTATCTCCTCGCGGACCGCGTTGTGTCCCGCAGGTCCCCCACGCGCCGCGTCTACGCAGACACAGGCGGAAGCCGCTGCCAGGTCCCCCGGAGCGAGCGCACCCAGGCTGTGCACCCTCCCCGGGTCAGGGCTTGGGCGCTTACATGCACCCAGATCAAACCGATTTGGGCGTCCACATAGAGCATAGCCCGCGGACCCCTGCCCCGCCCGCGCCCCAAGGACGGCGAGTACCTGCCACGAGGAAGCACAGGAGGACCAGGGCCCGGCCGTCCATGGTCCTGGAGCGGCGGGCGGCGTGGGCTGAGGGCTGCGGGCTGCGAGATGGGGAAGCTCAGACGAGGCTGGCGCAGTCAGCAGCGTGAGCTCCCGCGCCTGGAGCACTCCTGCTCCATCCCAGCCGCGGAGTCTGAGAGGCCACCACCAAACCCCGCCCCCCCGCCCAGCAGCACCGACCGCCGCCTCCCGGATCCCCGGTTGTCCCTCCCTCCCGCCTCGTTCAAGTCCCAGGAGCCTGGCCCAGGGCGGCCTCTGCTGGACAGTTTGGGGTGGAGACCGGCGGGAAGCCCAGGCAGGAGCTCCGGGACTGATGGGGTGGTGGGGGAGAAGAGCTGCATCTCTTGGGCTTTTTGATGCTCCCGGCAAGAGACAGCAACTTGGCATGAGGACCGGAGAGCGTTGCCTTCTCTGCTCCAAGGACGAGACGCCAGCCTTGCAAACCACCTGTGCTTCAGGCAGCAACTCTCAGGGCAGGGCTAGGGCTGAGCTGCTGGTCAGCACCTAGCCGGCTGCTGTGCAGGGACTCCTGACAATGCTCAAGACATCAAAACCTCAAGAAAGAGAGGCACAGAGGAAGACAAGTCCTGTGTCCCAAGGAGCAAGGTGGGGACAGGCATCGATGCATGAGGCCCGCTAACTTTTCCTAGGTGCTACCCTAGGCACTGCTCAGGTGTTGACTGCATCTTCCTCACTGGAGGCCCTGAGGTGGGCATCTGCGTGTCAGCATCTTTAGGGCAGGACGCTACCTGCACACAGAGGTCCATGCATTTGTCCTGTCCCACAACACCGCCCACCCTGTTGCTACAGCCTTGCTAGAGCAAAGGTGGAGTCCAAAGCCACTATCCAAAGGACCTTTGCCTAGGCCCCCCCAAATACACACTTGGACTTGCTCTTCTTGAGGTCTCAGTCCCAGTGGAAATGGGAAGCCTTTCTGCTTGAGATGAGCAGGGTTCCCACTGTGTTTAGAAACCTGAGCTAGGTTTTGGGGGATGAAGTCAGCAGTGCCTGCTGTCTCCGGAGAACACCTTCCTTCCCAGATTCTTTCTCGTCTACCAGGGGCCCTACTGTCTTTGCTGCTAGCACTGTGGAGTTCTTAGCAGCTTGGCGTACCCATACCGCCAGCATATTTTGCTTTCATTTCTCAGATTTACTGACTCCTTCTTGTACCTTGGTAAAGGTGTTATTCCTGTTGCAGTAAAGACTAGCGGGTAGGGCAGGCCAGGGCCCATCCCCTTTCTGTAAAAGAAGCTGCAAGTGCAGTTTGTTAAACACGTTCTCCAGTGATTTTGACTTCCCAGTCTTTTTGGTTCCTGGTGTAGCCTGCAGGGGACTTAGGGAAGTGTCGCTACTGGGGAAGTAAAGACTTTTGAAGACTACTTCACAGAACAGTTAACTCCATGGAAGTTCAACAGCACTTCCAAGGGTCCCTGTGGAATGCAGGACATGTGCAGCTGTTGCTTTGGTAGCAAAGATGATTGCTTGGTACTCATTCTAATCAGTTAGAAAACCTAAGATTTCAGAACTGAAATAATGTGTTCCATTAAAATCATTTGGGTTAATTGCTGATTAAAACATCTTAGCTTACTAATCCAGGCAAAGCATGTGTAATCACTTTCCATGTGCCAGGCCTTCTGATGGGCTGTGGGATATGGTGACTGTCACACTCAGTGTAGAGCAGGTGATGTTGCTGTCATATGCCAAGGGCTCCAACAGTGACAGTTTGTTCACCATCAAAGTCTCCAGGATCCAGTGTCCTCTCCAGAGTTGGTGTTCCCACTGTCATGACTGTGGTCCCACCATAGCAAACTGGCTGCCACCAGGTGGGGAAAAGAGTGGGAAGGTTATGGAAGCAGTTAAATCTTTTACCCAAAGTGACTCTTCTAGTTACGTTTTATGGGCTCAAAGAAGTCAGCAGCCATAGCTAACTCCAACAAGTTGGGAAGCACAGTCTCTCTGTGTTGGGGGAAGGGAGAGGAGGAGAGAGATGGGAGAGGAAGGGTGTGTGCTCTGTGGGCATTCCTGGCCTCTGCCGTTGGGGGTCAGACACAGGATGAACAAGCCCAGAATGACATGCGGTGATTTATTATGCCAGACATTATAAATAATAATGCCCACTAGCATTCACAGAGCTTCTAGTATGTGTAGAAATTGCTCCAAGCACTTAGCTGTGTTGGTTAAACTTTATGAGACAGATACTGTAAGGTCCTACACATATGGTACCCTACAGTGTGCTTTGTTGGCATAAGGGTTGTTTTGTGAAGCATAGGAGAAGCTCTGAGAATAGAGTAGAAGTTGCTCTTCGTATTTGTAAACTTAGGAGGGAAACTTCCACTTGGAGGGCCATCTTCTCCTCACTACCAGGGATAACTCCAGGTTACTATGTCCTTGTAATTCAAGCCAGCACTGGCTTAAACCTGCACAACAAACCTTACTTATGGAATTCTTACAAAACCTAAGAAAACTTTGCCTTTTCCTGAATTCCACTCTTGTTTTGGTCATTATTAAAATGAATTTCTAGTGGTATGGATTTACACAAAGCTGGCCCCTGGCTGACTGGGTTCTGATGCTGTGACTTAGTTGACGCTGTTGGGTGGCAGACATTAGAGGACACCGAGCAACCATGTCTTGATCTGCTGGTCTCCTCCTGGCTTGGAGCTGGAGCAGCAGGGCTGAAGCAGTTGGCAGCTCTGTCCTGAACCCCGCTCTGCCATCTGCTGGCCAGCTGGTGTCTGAGACCCTGTGTTTTGTCTTCGTCTTACTTGTTGGCAATGTGACGAAACTAGAGACAGCGAGACAGCGTCTCTAACAAGGGACAGCGGTGTCTCCCAGCTCTGAGGAAGCGCTGGCCCCGGCTCTCTTCTAGCCTGGCAGAGCAGACCTGTCTTTGAGACAGTGTTTGCCCCCACCCTTCCCTTCTGTCCAGTGGTGTTGCTGCCGCCACTCTACCTCACAGTCTCATTGACCCTTAAATGCCTCTTTGTCCCATTTATGTTCAAGATTGAAATGCTTTGAGCATTTTTGAATTTCTGTTATGAAATTCAGATTTTTCCAGGGGTACCTAGAAAAATTCAAGGAGAGTTTGAAGAGAAACTGTTTCATTATGTTTCAGTGCTGTGGGTGTTCCCCACCAAAATGCATTGCTGTGTGGTGAAGCATTTAAAACCTGTCTCCAAACACAGTCACGTGTGTGTGTGTGTGTGTGTGTGTGTGTGTGCCCATGTGTGTGAGTGTGTGTGATCTTAGATATCAAATTTCACCCTCTGATCTCCACTCATATCCACTCATAAGCAAAATACACTCATCCCACCTCATCCATCCCAGAAGTTCTAACCATTCTGGTAGCAAGGTTAAGTCCAAGTCCCACTGAGTCGTGCTCTAAATCAGGTCTGATGAGGCACCAGGTATAATTCCTTGCAAGGAAAATTGTTCTCTAGCTGTGAAATGTGGAACATCCCCAGGGTGTCCAAAACAAAGAGAGAAAGGTTAAAGGAAGGTTCCTTCCTGCCTCTGTGTGAGGCTGAACTCGATCATGTGAAAGGCGCCATACATGGTGAGTGTTAGGAGACGTCAGCCACTATTATAGAAGAGAGTTGGAGTTGCACGGGAAGCATGCTGAGGTCCAAATACAAAGAAAAAAAATGCTGTCATCTGCAGCAATTGTTTGTGACATCCACAGCTATGGTACTTGGGCTCTGTCCTTAGAAATGACATTGCTCTCTGTGACAGTTGAGCTACAGTTGAAAGCTCTCAACTTCCTAAGACAGTCTGTCACCACTGGACTCCTGTAAGCAGGAGGGCAGCAGCTGAGAGCCAGGTCTACTTATCTTGGTTCCCTTGTTCTCCCCATAAGCTGCACCCCAAAAACATTTTCTTTGGGCCCACTGATATTGTCTCTGCCATTTTGCTTTTTTCTTCTTAACTTTCTCTTATTTTGAATATGACAAAAAAAAACGCCATAAAGCTGTTATACAATATGTGTAAAAGTGTAAATTTGTAACTTAGCTAAGAAATACGTGCTCAAACCAAGCAGTTTCAAAGGGTGTGATGAAACATACTTGCTTCCCTGATTACAATAGTGTAGTTGGAAGCTGCCTGAGGGCTTTGAGGACAATAAAACCATGTGCCAGAAATTGTTAATCAAGGACTCATGGCCTTAAAAATATTTCAGGAAGGAAGAAACTGCCTTCTTAGGCGATGAATCAAGGAACCTCTTATTTGAGCTAGTTTAACACTTAACTGAATTAATACTGTTAAAACTAGCACTATTCAACAGGAATAAGATACAAGCTATATACACAAATTAAAAATTCTA
This sequence comes from Myocastor coypus, assembly GCA_004027025.1. NCBI lineage: Eukaryota > Metazoa > Chordata > Mammalia > Rodentia > Myocastoridae > Myocastor > Myocastor coypus. The sequence goes on from PVJA010022219.1 coordinate 19,639, forward strand.
GTGGCTGGGTGTGGTGACAAATGCCTGTAAGTGCAGCACCAAAAACTACACTACCTAAGTAAGAACCTGACACAAAATTTAAAAAAGACAAAAGAAGAAAATCAAATTGTAAAAGATACATTTTATTTTTGTCTATGCTGAGGACTGAATCCAGTCCTCTTATTTGCAAGTACACACTGCATTTCCAAGCTGCATCCCTGAACCCTGCTACATTTGAGAAAAGGAAAGGGGAACAATTGAAGTTAATTTAATAATTTTTTACTTAATCTAGCATGGCTACAACATTTACCATTTCAGCAAGTAATGAATACCAAAACATCAGTGAGGTCTTTGATATTTTTGCCAAGCCCAGGGAACAGTACAAGGGAGCATTTCCTGAATTAGCAGCAGCTACAGGCCTGAGACTCCCTGCCTTTGGCATGGGGCATGGTACCTGATTCCTCTAGCTTCAGCTTTCTCTCCATGAAAAGGGAGGGAGGTGCTAATACCTTTCTCTCAGAGGCTATTGTAAAACTCACATGCAGAGAGCATTTAGAATTAAGTTTAGATGAGGCAGATTTTCAACAAATTATTTTATTGTATTCTATTTTTTAAATTTGTTTTAGTACAGGGATTATAGGGTCTCATTACACACATAGGACTCATAGTGATCCTCCTGTTTGCAGCCTCCCAAGCACTGGGATTACAGGCGCGTGCCACCATGCCTAGTCTTAGTTGCCTCTCAGTGCACCCCCCAGGGGTGGGGCTGGCATGGCACACCAGGGATTGAACCCCAATCCCTGAGCCTGTCTAAGCAGGCACTTTAGTATGCTGAGCTACTTGGCTGGCCCTTCAACAAATTCTTGCTGGTTTTCATAGCATAGTGACAAGGATAAAAAGTTGTGATTAAAGTAAAAGCATGTAAAATATCATTAAAGTATTTAGAGTTATTGCATTTCTTACTACTCAAAGGCATTGACATTATCACTCGTCCTAGAAAAGCCTACATATGAGTAGTTTAGAGAATTTCTCAAACTTAGCACGGCTGAGGCTTATGAGGACCTCCTTAAAATGCTTATTTATGCAGGAAGAGTATTTTAAGATCCCTCAAGATAAGCAAGGTTTTTCTTCTTGGGTACGGCATCAGTACTCAAAAAATGGTAGTGTTTTAAATTAGCAGCAGTAAATAATCTGGAAGCATGTTCTCATACATCATAGTTTTAGTTACTTTCTTATTGTGACGATACAATATAATACCTGGCACCCAGGAATTAAAGGATGAGAGAATATTTTGGCTCAAATTGTAGACACTTCAGCTGGCTCAGAGGTGGCATGGCTTTGGACAGGGGCATCACAGAAGAGAAACAGCAGACAGGAATCAGTGATATCAAGTGCAGAGGGTACTGTGTAGATCCCTGCAGGCACCCTTAGTGGCCTACCTCCTCTGACGAGGCTTCATCTCCAGGTGTTACATCCAGTTACTAACCCATCAGTAGACTAATCTGTCACCTCAGAAAGTTCCACCTCTTCATAGATAAAGCTTTTGGGGGGCAGATATCTAGAAATCAACTATCACAGCAATGTAATTTTAGGTTATATTATGTCAAAATCCATTCCTCTATCTTATACTTGGAAGGGACCTTTTGACCAGGCATAATTTTGTAGCATTACGCATTGGCCACTTAGAAAATATGAGTTCACTCACTGAGTTAAGCAGCTCATCTAAATTGTCACATGTTTTATTACAAAATGTCAATTTATTACACTTCTTATATTTTGACACAGATTCTTTAAAAAGCCTTTAAGTCTTATAAAGCTGAGAAACTCATGCTGTAGGACATAAGTTTCACAAATTCCAATTTTCTCCTAAAATCTTGAATCTTTTTTTTGGCACTGAGTACAATCATACCAAGCTAATTTCATGGAGAAAATGTCATACAGACACCCAAGCTTAAATAGCTAACCATAGTTTATCTGTCATTCATTTTTACAAGTAAAACTGTGTTGCATGAAGAGCGTGGCTCCTGTAGTCTGTGACTCTGATCACCACATACGTGCATTTTAGGAAATCTTACCTCACTTTGGTGGCCAGAAGCAGGCTCTGTTCATAGCTCCCTCTTTATTGCACAATGTATAAACAGATGTGTGTTCACTATGAAGACTCTCTGGAGTCAACAGTCTCTCCTCATCCACCAAACACAAAGCTTACTTTTCCCCACTTCAACCGACGGTGCTCCTGCTGCACACCCAGTGCCTTCACGTGTGCTAATGCAATAGAAGCTTTGCCCACAGTCGTCTTCTCAGCATCAATGTGAAAGTCAATATGATATTAAAAATTAGGAAGTATCTTAGCATTATTATGAAAATGGATCAACTTTGCAGATGTGGGAGAATCTTGGGGACTTGGAAGACTATAACTACATTTTGAAGAACCGCTGGTTTAGGGAATCGTCTTAGCAAATTGTTGCAGACACTGTGTGTTCCTTGCCAGAGCGGCCTCTCTTTGAGGAAAAGCTCTTTCTCAGGCTCCAAACAGTGGATCCCGTAGAGGTCCCTGTCTTCCCATGGAGGCTGTCTATCTACCAGCGGACACCAGGCCATGTTTTTGTTTGCAGTGCACAGTCCCAAGATTCCTCAGTTTGGAACAAGAAAATGCTATCTGAGAATGTAAGAACAATTTTTATGATGTGTTGAGACTCTGATGGCACACCCTACATGTAGAAGAAGATGTGTGAACTAGGGTAGAGAGGCCAGGCCCAACTCTCAGAGAAAAGGGAGGATGGAGAAGGTTTGGTCATACCCCAGTCGTGTTCCACCCATCTGAGGCCTGACTGCCCTTACTTTAGCCACAAGTCTGTGTACGTTTTGATAAAATCATTTTGTCTTACATTCTATAGTCTACAGATCTATCAAATTAAGTCTTTGTTTCTAGCACACTTTTTCAGAACATTGTACCTTGTAACACATCTTAGAAGATTCCATCTCAAGTTATACTGAATTGGTAACTTCTCAACTTATTTGAAAGTATTCTTTCTTTTATTTTTAAATGGGAATCAAACTCAGGATCTCCTACTTGTGAAAATATTCTTGATGATAGGTTTGTTCAGAGCATTAATTCATAGAGATTAAGATCTCAGTCACTTGAAACTCAGCTTTGAATTCTCAAATTAAGGAAACCACCAAAACGGTATTGGTAATAGTGATCCACTCATCAGGAATCAAGAAAAGAAATTCCACATTTTTTTTTGTCTTTTAATTTGCCTATTGATGTTGCTTTTTTTTTTTTTTTGTCTTCAATTTATTGAGCAACACGTATCATAGAAATTTTTCTTCTCTCTGGATATCCTTTTTTGCTACATAATGAAATACAATTTAATTAATTTACAATTGGTAGGTGACTTTTTATTTGGCTAACAAATGAATGACTTGGAGACTCCTTTTATTTATTTATTTTTTATTATGGCTGGCTCAGCATGCCCTCTGGGTGGGGCTGGTGCAGCACGTGGTATTGGGAATCGAACTGTGGTCCCTGTGGTTGCCTAAGCTTTCCTAGGCGGGCACTTCAGACCGCTGAACCATCTCATCAGCTCCTGCCTTGGAGACTTTACTTGAAACTTTATTTTAATTTCTGTTAATAAAATATTCTTTGATCAGGTTTTGATTTTGAACAGTTTTGTTTGCTATTTGGAAATACTATACATTGTGATACTTATTTAGTGTGGTTTTGCCCTCATATGTCCTATTCTTCTGACACTACAGTGGCCTGAGATAGCATGAACACCCAGTCCTCTTGAGGTTAGATGGATGCTGCAGAGTCAGTCTCAGTTTCTGGTCTTGCTGTAGACCTGTCCCACTCACTGAGTCTCATCACAATGCCATCCATCAGAATGAAACACAGCCCTGGGAGCCCTAGGGAGAGGCAGAACCAAAGGGTTTCTGGGTTTGAGCTTTCAGCCTCCAAAGCTAAGAGCTAAGCAAAGCTCTCTGAACGTTACCTGGCCTTCAATATTTCATCAGAGCTGCAGGAATAGAGTGACACATTCTTTATTCTTTCCCATAGAATGGAGTGAAGTTCTTACGAACTACTTTTGCATCCTTTTATCAGAAGACATACATACCTTTTCTAGCTTACCTTCTCACTGGATCCCGGCCACAGCCAAAAGCCTTAGCTCTGTGCAAGGAATTCAGTTCCACTAATCCAACCAATGTGAGCCATGTTTTCAGCTTCTGCTCACTCTGTGGCTGATATCCCAGGGTGTCCACAGCCCTGGCCACTGCTGGGTGGGCTCACTGAAGCTCAATTCCCTCTGCATACGTATGGCCTCTGAGGTGTCTCTTGCTTTCTTTCAAATCTTACTCAATATTTAGGAAACACTATATTACTTTATTGAGCATTTTGAAGACAGTAGGTGACAGTTTTTCAGAACAACTAAACCTTCATTTTTGCCTTTCCCTTTTCTTTTCACTCTTCCTTCATTTTCTCTAACTCAACTTAATATGAATTACTCTTATCTTTCTGAATTTATTTATTATCAAGGCTGGGTCTTACTATGAGGATCATGCCTGCCCTGAGCGCATTATGTGTGCAGTCTTCTTGCCTTACCATCCTGATGCTGGGACTACAGGGGCACACCCCCCCCCCCACCTTCCTGGATTTCCAAAACTATAGGCTCAGAATCTGACACAGTTCTGGCTTTCAAGCAGGAATGAGACTGGTTTCTGGCTGTCTGCCCATGCTCACTCTGAGGCCTCTTCTAAGTTTTAGTCATCCTCTTCAACATAAATTTACTGACACAGGAGTATTCTGCTAAAGTTGGGGTGCAGGAAAGATTCTCATTAAACCAGTCATTTTGTTACCGAGAGGTTGTACTTCTTGTAGCAGCTATGCCTCAGAAGTGGGTCACGGTTCCCTGTGGCAATCAGACTCATGGATCCCTCCTGGGATCATTATTCACTTTATCCTCCTAGCCCCAGGGATTTCTAGTGTCAGGGAAATCATACTCTTTTCATGATTCTGGCCTAGGTACTTTGTCCTGTACCCTAGTTTTCTCCTAGTTTTGGAGATTAGGTCTTCAGAAACTAAGGCTTAGAGACTCCCAATCAATTCCTGATTTTCACTCTGCTACTATTCTTCCTTCCTTTTTCCCACTCCTCCAAGCTGGCCATGATGTCGTTGAATGGGGACAGGGCAAGAGAGAGGTAGGGCAATGTTTTAAAAGTAGATTAATAGCTTAAAATATGTTCCCGCCACATAAGGGATAAGGGTAATACTTCTGAAAAAATGTGATAACAACTGAAATACAGTAGTGGCAATCAAGGACGCAGAAAATAGGATTGAGAAGACTGTTGCAGGTAAAACAATGAGGCTACTAATGGGTGATCCATTGCTTACAGGAGAGGCATGGCCCATATCTAACTCCCAGTTTCCTCTGGGCCAGTACTGGGACTTTGTTTATGGAGGTGTGGAATTCTGCTGAAATACAATTCTGAGAACCTTTGCATATCTATTTTCCCAATTGACCATAGCACCTTATCTGGGAAGAACATTTCTAAGAAGTAAGATGTAAACAACTAACCCTTCTCACTACTCTATCTTATCTCCGGTCCTCTCCTGGGCAGCTTGACTTTTGGCTTTCACGTGGCTGTGAATCTCTTAAACATAGTTGACTTTCTTCCATGTTTTTCTCTTTGGGGGGAATTGTTCAGCTATGAAACCACAAAAAATGACACAGAGTGGAATCCTGGGATGCTCGTGTTTTTGGAAGACTACATGATCACAATTGTTACGTCACTTCTGTTGTCAGCTCCTGGCTTTCAAACCTCAGAAACTGATTCTAGGTCATTTAAGGAAAGAATATAATTCAAAACTGCAGGGAAATTTAAATATCAGGTCTCAGAGCCTGCGTTGTTCAGAGTAAGGGTAGTAGGAACAAAGACTAATTGTTTTCAGGGGATTCAAGAAGAATCTCTTGGGCTGGGCGTGGTGGCACACACCTGTAATCCCAGCACTTGGGAGGCTGAGGCAGGAAGATCAATGTGAGTTCAAGACCAGCCTGAACTGCATAGTGAGACTCTGTCTCAAAAAAAAAAACAAAAAACAAAAACAAAAACAAACAAACAAACAAACAAAAAAAAACGGAAGAATCTCTTTACCTGTTTTCCATAGATTAGCAGTTCTCAGTGAGTGGGCTTGATTGGCCTAATGTGCATAAATGCCATTTCTGTTTCCAAAGGAGAATAGATGGCACTACCATAAAAAAGACCAAGTAATCTAAGAAATATTAGTCTCCCAAGGTAAAATATGATTTGGATAGCCCTATAGTTTTTCCTCCTTCTGTCCTCCTCCCCCTTCTTCTCCTCCTACTTCTCTTCTTCTTTTACTTTTCTTTTTGTTTTATTGAGACAAGATCTCACAATGCAGTTCAGGCTGGTTCGCTGTATAGCCTAGGCTGGCCTGCACCCTCCTGTGATCCTTCTGCCTCAGTGCTGCCTCTGTGGGAGCCTCAGTGGCAGCCACTGCAGTCTTCTTAGATGCTTGCTTAGCCTTTTCTGCTTCTTTGGAAGCCCTGATAGCTTGTTCTCTTTGGACTTTTCTAACATCTGGTTTCTGATTCCTCTTGGCCATTATGTCAGCAAGAGATGCAGCAGTGATGGCCCTTTGAAATTTGACAGCTTGCTGCGTCCTTTTCTCTTTAAGCTCTTCTGACTGTCCCTTTGTGTGCTTTCTGTAGAGGACAGTTCAGTTTATTTGCGAGGTTTTCTTCTGGAAGGGAATGCAGACTCACATTTTGCATTCAGAAACTGGAAGACTTTCTTGTGGGTCCTGGCATAGCGCCTCCCATGTTGCAGTTAGATCTTGTACCCACTGAAGCTGCACAGCTCAACCTTCATGGAGGCAGCCAGCAGTCAAGGCAGAAGATGGCATTAAGAATATAACACAAAATCTTTACATAAAACTTTGTCTTGGAGGTAAATAGTGAAAGTATAATGCTAAAATCTCCCACAAATTAAAGTACTGAATACTATGACAACACAGTTTACATTCTATTTTAAGTCCTAAAGGCAGTGCCTTAGTTAATTTAGGCAATTGCAACAGGACATTATGGCCTGGTGGCTTATGAACAGTAAACACTTATTTCTCATAGGTTTCTGGGCTGGGGAGTCCAAGGTTACTGCAGTTTTTGGGTGCTGACCTTTTCAAAGGGATTCCTTCCAGGCTCTTGTCCTGAATAAAGAGTTGGACAGGACATGAAGTAAGGAGATTTATAGCCATTAAATTCACTAAAGGTTAAAAACAAAAAGGAAAAGAAGTATGCTCCACAGAGTGAGTGCAGACTAATTAAGGGAGGAAAAGGAACACACCCTATAGAGTATTAGAGGAGGCCATTGTGAAAGAACAGGCAGTGAGGCCAATGGCTGCTATCATTCATATTCTCCATTCTGATGTCAGATCTAAGCCATGTTCTCAAAAATCGGCTCATTCTTGTTCCAGAAGAGTTGATAGTGGCATGTTCTGATTGGCTCCAGGTGTGGAGCACGGAAGATGTTCTGCACATGTGTCCTGGATCTCAGTAGTTGACATACCAAGGTCACCTGCCAAGCAGCTTTGCTCTGCACTAACACCCTGACTCAGATTTAGCAGCCAGCAAGGGCCCCTCTCTAGGTCCTGGGTGGTTGTTGACCCACCCGTGGGACCCAATTGCTATCATCTTTTTTTGCAGAGGCAAACCCCAGGCTAAAGAATGCATACATGCAAGACATCAGCAACAACAGCAGGCAGCAGGGGGCAGAGCGCATATGTAAAGCTCACGTAGGTACATTCTTCTACAGTGGCCTAAGCAGGGCATGGATGTTTATCCAAAGCTAAATCATGGTGACAGAAGCATATCCCTCTATGCCTGTACTAGATAGCAACTTCATGTCCTCAGCTCTCCTCCCATGCCCTGATCTTTGATTCAGCCTCAGTGGTTCTTCAAAGTGGTGCCTTCAAAGCTGTGCCTTGGTGTGGTGGAAAGGACAGGGAAGTTCTCCGGAGACGTTTGAAACAGTAGTAACCCTTATAGGAAGCTTCACAGCTTTCTGCAGTCACCCTGTAAAGGCCATACTTCTGAACGCCCTGACATTGGTGTTCAGAGGGGTACCTGTATCTGTCAGACTTATCTAGCTGTTAAAGTCATAAAGGACCCACAGGCTGCGTTTCCATCTGAGGAGGCTTCTTTGCCCTAAGTGTTGACTTCACACAAATATATTCTGATGCAGGAAAAACTATTTCAGTAATGCAAAACGTTATCAGTCAAAGCATGTAGAAAATAAAAATGCACATTATTGAAATATAAGTGTGGACAAAATACATTATCTTTAGTACCATTCAGAAGAATTTGCTCTATGCTGAATAGTTCTTGAGCAAATTTAAAACTCCACCATTACAAATGATGAGTAAGAAAATGTCCCATCAATTCTGTATTTAAACTTAATTATTTTTACTTCATTTTTACTGTTAAGAGCACTTAACTTCAAATTTAGCCTCTCAACAACTATCAAAGTATACAATATAGCATTAATTACTTCTAATCAAATTCTAAATAAAAACAATTACTTCACTGAAAATTCCTGACTAAAGCTCATGAGCAACTTGACAAACTTAAGTAATAGCAAAAAATCTTCTCTCCTTAATAAATCTTTCCCCTTCTCTTTCTCTAATTTCCTCCCATATGGACATGACTTATCTAAGAAGAAAAAAGTTATGTCCCAAGACTGTCAAAGTTACTCTAGATTCTTCATGAGATGGCTGTTATATCAGCTAGCTCTCATTGCTGGTATCAAATATTTAGCACACACAATTTAAAGAGAGAAACGTTACTCTGGCTCATGATTTCAGAGGACTGAGTGAATCATCATCAGAATCCAAGGGAAAAGTGGCCAGGAAGAAGAGGTTGGAGGAGGAGGGCCCTGCATGGTATCCAGGAAGCAGCAGAGAGAAAGGAGCTGGGGGCCAAAGCACACCTTCCTGGATCATGGCCCCAGAGACCCACCCACCTTTTCCTACCCAGCTTTCAACAGCACACTCAGCTATGGCCTCATTCATGTGTCAGTCTGTGGATGAACCCCACACTCCATGATCCCATCAGCTTCCCCAAGCCCCACCTGTGAACATGTGAGGCTCTCTGGAGACACTTCAGATCCAAACAGTAACATGCTGGATTTATTTTCAAAGTGGAATACATCCTCACAACCCTTCTCTAAAGATGTAACGGTGGGATAGTTCCCAGAAAATATACCTTGTGGAGAAATCCCAATCCACATTAGAATAATTCTGGTGCCTCCTTCCCTCGCATTGCATTGCTTTCCTAGAGCTGCTGCAGCAAAGTATCAGAAATACTCAAGGGAAATTTCTTGTCTTATCGGCCTGGGTCTACAAATGGGAAATCCAAGTGTTGTCAGAGGTGCCTCCACTGTGAACCCCGTGGGAAAGCGTCACTACTACTGCCTCTTCCTGGCTCTGGGGTTGGCAAACAGCCCTTACAGGTGTACAGTCACGTCACTTGTTCGGTCCCTCTGCTGCCACCTGGCCACCTTCTCCCAAGTGACTTCTTTCTCTCTCTTTCTAAGTGCATCTCTCACACTGGATAGTGGGTCTATGTTGCTGCAGCGTGAACTCATTCAAATCTAACTAATTAAATTTGCAACAACCCTACTCCTCATATTCTCAATTACAAGAATTATCATTTCAACATACCATTTTGAGGGAGGAAGTATAATTTAACCCACAAAGAAATTCTAATTACAAAAACCCCTTGTCTATTTGTCGATATTTATGCACAACTAAAATGGGTGAGCCACTGTGGCTTCTCCCCCCTCTCCCCGAAGCCATCTAAACCAGGACCCAGTCTTGACCTGGCCGCAAAGGCCTCTGTCCTGAGTAATAGTTGCAGTCTTCACTTCTGCTGAATAAACCTGAGGTTCTCCACTTGGTTCCTCACCAGAGGGAGACTCTGCTGCTGACCAGAGTCTTATGTCTTACCCCCATATCACAATTTACTGTTGCCCCACTCTACATCCTGTTGTGTGGCTGTCTCTGTGAGGAGAAAGCAATCCTACTGTGTGCCTCAGTCTGGGAATGTTCTGTACCTCACTCAGTCTGACTGCGGCATTCTGCTGAGAAAGATGGCATAAACGATCTGCGGATGGGCCCCATCTCAAAGCTAAAGTAAAATGAAGGATTTGAAGCAGCAGAGCTGTCATCATTTAGCATTCTTGTTCACAAGAGTATCTCATCAGCCAGGACTCAGATCAGATGCTAGAGCTTACTGTTCTTTCTAGAGCTTGCCAGCTAGCCTAAGACCAGAAAGGAAATATCAGGTGTAAATGTATGCCGTGTTCATCAACTTCTCATGCTACAAGTACCTAGGACAGTGGTGGTGAACCTATGGCGCTCTATTTCTGCAAATGAGCCAAGTCACCCAGCAGTTGAGCATTAGGGTAACAGCAGGTGTGGTCGTGATGCACACCTGTAATTCCAGCAGTTGGGAGGCTGAGATAGGAGGACCACTGAGAGTTCAAAGCCAGCCTCGGCTACATAGTAAGACTTTGTCTAAAACAAAATAGCAAAGCAAAATGTTTAAAAATAAACACCTCAATATTCAGGTTTAACCACTTAATAGTTTACTGCAAGTAACACTCAAGCAGTGGATTTGTTTATGTTTTAACTATCCTGAATGTTACTCAAGATGGTGTCATTTCAACTAGTTAATTGTTGTATCAGATAAATTTGATAAAATTCTCATTTCTGTATTTCCTGTCATATTACCTTCTAAAAGTTAATAAAATTAGGTAAGTTTTGGTCATCTTGTATTTAAATAATTGGACTGGTAAGTGGTGAATTGCAATGTTGGTATTTTGTGATAAAGAAATGGGTTTGGGGCTGCAGTTTGGGCCTTCATCACTAAGTCTGCCATCAGTGGTTTAGGACAATGGACTGACAAGGAGAAAAGATTTGTCCTGGCTCACAGTATTGGGGGGTGCTGTCCATGGCTGGTTGGCTCCTATGCTTCAGAACGGGTTGTACTGCAGAGCAAAATGTCTCCCCCTACATCAAAGAAGCAGAAGAGAAAAGGAATGAGGAGCGCAAGATCCCACTGCTTCCTCAAGGGCACTCCAGCCACCAGCAGACCCCTCACAGTCCCCATGGCAGAATGGTTCCACTACCTCTTACTACATCAGATTTGGAAATCAAGTGATTCTTATAAATAGAAGTATGCTTGTGAAGTCATGCATGATTTGAGGATGTTTCAAAAACAAAAAGATTTCTCATCACTGCTGATACTGCTTTGAAAAAGGGCGACTTGGTAAGGTACATAAAATGTGTTTGTACTGCTTAAAGGCATGGCTGATATAAACTCTGGACCTAGTGCAAAGAGGTAGCAGAGAAGCTAAAGCAATGTCCTAACAGGCTATGCCAAGTTTGCAGCTGCAACTCAGTTTATGATCTTAATCAAATCAGACATTAAAAAGCTCGGAGTAATGCAGACAGACCATTATAAAACATTAAGGTTTAGCTGTTGATTTGGAAATGGAAGAGAGGGAAATATTTTATTTTTTATTTTATTTTTTTTTTTTGAGGAAAATGTTTAATTCTGTCCCCTCTCCTGTCTTCTGTGGCAATCTTCCACTAACTGTTGGTAACATCAAGTGACTAATACCAGGTGACTTCAGATAGGACTTACTAAGCTTCTCCATAAACCTACTTATCCTGCCAGAGACAAAATTTGTCATGCTTTCCAGAATCAAAACATATGGGGAGATTCTAATTAGACAATGGAAGGTCCTACACTGCCTGACAATAATGTATTCCTAGGAAACTATGAGCATGAGACAGCTCCTGGAATATAGACTTAAGGACATGTTGCACACCTGCAGCATCACTCAAAAGTGTTGCAGTTATCATACATCATTTTCAGGAAGGGACAGATCCTGCATGCTTCCTTACTAAAAAGTTGTGACAATCACACCCACTGAAATGCTGCTTGATTTCGTTTACAGACTAGAGAAATCATTACTATATTAAATAACCACTTCGCAGGAACTAATATAAAATAATTCAGTTGGATATTATTGCCTACTCAGAAATTACACAAGGTACTCGTTTTACCACCCACAGTCCGCTGAAAAAAATAGCTGAAAGAATGAGTGTCACTTGTAAATTACAATCGGTATAATTTTCAGAAATCAGTGAACTCCCACAGTGTTTCCTGTGACCCAAAAAGACATATGACTTCCTCCCACTGGGACACATTGGTGATTCTCTAGGACCTGGTAATGGAAGGCTCACACATTTAGAAATTTCATCTCTGAGTCTCCAGTATGATTCACATGAATATGGCAAAATATCACAAGCTACTCTGTCCTATACTAACAGATTAAGGCCACCTTACTGTGGCTTCTGCTGAAATCACCTGTTTGTGGTAATTTTAGATCAGAATGTACCACCTTATATGTCTGTACTAGGTTATCCCAAGGGATAGCCATCATTGTTAATGCTGTTGATTGCTGCTCATCCAATCTATCCTTGGATCCTATGATAAAACCTGAGGGAGAAGTTCTGTTTGATCAAATGGGATCATAGCACATTATACTGGTATACTTGCATCTGCATGCAAATGTCCTGAAATAAATCACCCTTTGACTTTGCTTCACCCTTTTCTTCCAGAAAAAGAACTGACTCTGATAAGAACCTTTTATGTATGTATGTATGTATGTATGTATGTATGTATTTATTTATTTTGGTGGGACCAGGGTTCGATCTCACGACCTTGCACTTGCCCAGCAGGCACTTGTGCCTCGGAGCTATCTCCCCAGCCCCTAGGAACCTTTTATTTTAAATTCTTATATAACGATTTTCATTGCACAAAGGACCCAACCAATACTTGAGATCTGTGAGACTAACTGAGACCCAATTATTATTTAGCCCAATTATTGTAAGTCCTTGCTTTTTGCCTCATGCCATAAATATCTTCTTTTTGTTAGCTGTCCAGATCACTCTAATGAATACCACTCTGTTTGTACTCAGGATGCCTATTTTTTCTTACATTAGCCTAATACCAACATAGGATATTCTCATTCAGATGTGAGGTCTAAAATAATGCCAGCTTTGCTTATTCATTATTCTTCCTGGGAAAAATTTTGGGTCATTGTAGATCTTTGTACTAAAATGTATCCAATTAACAATTAACCCAGCTTGCCAATTTCAGGCTATTCTTGATGATGTTGTTATTGCTAATTTATTACATTAGCCAGGATGCTACACATGATGTAATCAGTTGCTCACCCTTGTATGATAATGCTGTGATTATCTTGGATCATGATCTTCTCCTGTACCAAAGGACTTGGAGATGAGCCAAAAGATAGTAACTTCTCATCCCTAATAAATTGAGAAGGTATAATCTTGGGACAGATGCAAAGAGTAAGAGCTATTTATGTCTAGAATACATCTCTGTGGAAATGATATTCCCTAAGGAAACCTTGATGCTGCTGATAAAGCTACCTCACATGAGAAGCATACAAGCATCACCACAGAAAACAAATTAAAATAAAAAATTACAAGATGCAGAAGGAAAATGTAATAATAGACCTGTAGCCCATCTAGAACAAATCTAGGGAACAATGAGATAAAGAAAATCAGTAATCAGTCACATGAATTTTCTGAAATTATAGGAGCAGAAGTGTTTTTTAAAAAATGAATGAGGCAATGAGAAAATCAGATCAGAAGTAGTTTTTCAGGTTTTAAAAAAGATGAGCATAAAGAAACACTTGCTCAGTGAATGTAGAGTAGACATAGGTTTTTAAAAATAGCCGTAGGAAAGTATTGAACATGATGAACACTCAGTATAGGATAGTAATAAAATCTATTAAATAGACACAAACAGATATCTAGAAAATTGAAGATATCATTAAAAGTTTGCAAAACCTAATGAACAGAAGTAAAGATAGAATATGAGATCTAGAATACAGGAGTATAGTAAGTGATAATAAAAAAGGATCTCTTAAAAGAGACCATGAAATATATCAATCCAACAGATGCAAGATGATGCAAAGAAGAACAACGTAAGATTTAAGTCATAAGATTATAGTCTCTAAGAAAAAGCATGAGTGAGTGTGAACAACATAAAATTCGTGATCATGGAATTAGAGGCAAAAAATATCTCAAACATGAAAAAGAATTTGACACATAGATAAGTGAGGAGTATAGACCTCCAAGTTGCCATGAACAAATTAAACCTATAGCAAAGAATATAATAACCAAGATTCCAGAAATTCAACACAAGAATAGAATATTAAAAGTTATTCAGGAAAAGAAGCATATCACCTATAAAGGAAAGCCCATGAGAATCACAGCATACTTCTCAACTCAAACCCTTACCACAAGGAGAACTTGTAGTGAAGTATTTCAAGTTCTGAAAGAAAACAACTTCCAACTCAGACTGATGTATCCTGCAAAACTATCTTTCAGAATCAATAGAGAAACAAGACACTTCCATGACAAAGTGTAACTGAAGGACTTTGTGACCACCAAACAGCTCTGCAAAACATACTGAAATGTGTTTTACAAAATGATAATAAAGACCACAATTCCGAGAACACTAATAGAAAGGAGGGACCATCCCAGTCAAGCAATTAAGCAAGTGGAAAATACAGGAAACAACTAAAAGTAATATAAGGGAATAAGTCAATACACATTAGTTATAATGAACAGTGTAAATAATTTTAATTCACCAGTCAAAGAAACAGACTGACATAATACATCAAGAAACAAGATCCAACAGTATTCTATATCCAAGAAATCCATATTACTGAAAAAGTGATTCCTAGGCTGGAAATCAAAGGATGGAAAACAATACTTTATTTGACAGGAAGCCAGAAAAAAAGAAGAGGTAGCTAATTTATTAGCAGACAAAGTGAACCTCAAGCCATGACTAATCTAAAAAAAA
>PVJA010022220.1:0-20326 GCA_004027025.1 Myocastor coypus
CTTTGAATTTTGGGACCCTAATGGTTTTTAGTTCTTTGTAGATTCTAGATAGAAGACCTTTGTCTGAGTACTTGTTAGTTAAAATCTTTTCGAAATTTGTGGGTCGTCTTTTCACTTTGTTAGTGATTTCCTTTGACATGCAGAAACTTCTTAGCTGGAGGAGGTCCCAATTGTTGATGCTTTCAAGTGTTAAACGTGCTATTTGATTTCTGTCCATGAACTCTTTGCCTACCCCGATGTCTTCAAGATTTCCTCCCACTTTCTCTTCCAATAGATTTAATGCTTCACTTTTAATATTTAGATCTTTGATCCATTTCGACTTTATTTTCATGCATGGTGATGGACTAGGGTCAAGTTTTGGTTTTCGGCATGTAGAGAGCCAATTTTTCCAGCACCATTTGTTAAAGAGGCTGTCTTTCTTCCAGTACACATGTTTGGCCACTTTGTGAAAAATAGGGTGGCTGGGTGTGTTTGTATTTGCTTCTGCATCCTCTAGTCTATTCCATTGATCTTCAGGTCTATTCTTTTGCCAATACCATACTGCTTTTATTACTGTAGCTTTGTAATATAACTTTAGGTCAGGAATTGTAATGACTCCTGCAGTACCTTTATTGCTGAGAACTGTCTGTTCAATTCTGGGTCTTTTTTGGTTCCAAATAAATTTTTGGAAGGACTTCTCCAGCTCTGTGAAGCATGTCTATCATATTTGGATAGGAATTGGGTTAAATCTGTACAACAATTTAGGGACTATGCCCATCTTCACAATGTTGGTTCTTCCTATCCAGGCGCAGGTAATATCTTTCCATTTTCTGAGATCTAAAATCTCTTTTTTCAGAGTGCTATAGTTTTCATTGAAAAGGTCTTTTACTTCCTTAGTTAGGTTGATTCCTAAGTATTTCATTTTCTTCGGTGTTATCATAAAAGATACTGTTTCTCTAATATCTCTCTGAGTGCTTTTGTTATCTGTGTAGAGGAATGCCACTGACTTTTGTGTGTTGACTTTGTAACCTGCTATGTTACTGCATTTGTGTATTAATTCCAGTAGCTTTTTGGTGGAGTTCTTCAGGTCTTCTAAGTAGATTATCATGTTATCTGCAAATAGTGAAAGTTTTGCTTCTTCTTTACCAATTCTTATTCCTTTTATTTCTCTTTCTTGTCTAATGGCTTTAGCTAGTGACTCCAGAACTATATTGAATAGAACTGGTGATAGGCGGCATCCTTGTCTTGTACCAGATTTGAGAGTAAAAGACTTCAGTTTTTCCCCATTTAGAATTATGCTAGCTGTTGGATTGTTGTAGATGGCTTTTATCAGGTTGAGGTAGAGGCCCTCTATTCCAATTTTCTGTAGGGCTTTGTACATGAATGAGTGTTGCACTTTGTCAAAGGCCTTTTTGGGATCAATTGAGACGATCATGTGATTTTTGGTCTTGGTTCTGTTGATATAGTGTATTGCATTTATAGATTTGCATATTTGAACCGTTCTTGCATCCCTGGAATGAACCCTGCCTGGTAGTGATGTATAATCTTCTTGATGATTTATTGTATTATAATGGTTAGGATTTCATTGAGAACTTTTGCGTCAATGTTCATGAGAGAAACTGGTCTGTGGTGTCCTCTTTTAGCTACATCTCTTTCTGGTTTTGGTATCAGTGTGATATTTGCTTCTAGGAATGATTTTGGAAGGATTGCTTCTTTTTCAATTTCATTGAAGAGTTTGAGGAGTATTGGGGTTATATCTTTTCTAAATTTCTTGTAGAATTCAGAGATGAATCCATCAGGCCCCGGACTTTTCTTTGTTCGTAGGCTTTTTATTACATGCTGTATTTCATTGGCTGTTATTGCATTGTTGAGAATTCTCATATCTTCTTGATTCAGTTTTGGTAATTTGTACATTTCTAGGAATCTGTCCATTTCATCTGTGGCTTCAATTCTGTGAGAGTAGAGATTCTCAAAGTAACTATTTATGATTCTCTGTATCTCTGCTGGTTCTGTACTAATTTCACCCTTTTCATTCCTTATGGCTTGAATTTGAGTCCTTTCTTTCCTCTTTTTGATGAGGTTAGCTAGGGGCTTATCAATCTTATTTAATCTTTCAAAGAACCAGCTTTTGGATTCATTAATTCTTTCTTTTGTTTTCTTTGTCTGAACTGAACTGATCTCTGCTCTAATCTTTATAATTTCCTCCCACCTTTGGGCTTTGGATTTCGTTTGTTCTTCCGCTTCTAGTCGGTTTAAGCGTTTTGTAAGATTGTTTATTTGTTCAAATTCTATTTTCTTAATGTGTGAGTTCAGAGCTATGAATGTCCCTATGAGAACTGCTTTCATTTCATCCCACAAATTCTGGTAGGTTGTGTTTGAATTTTCATTAAATTGTAGATACTGTTTTATTTCTTGTTTAATTTCATTTGTAACCCATTGGTTGTTGAGAAGAGTGCTGTTTAGTTTCCATGTAGTCTTGGAATTCCTATGTCTTCTTTCGTCATTTATTTCCAATTTGATTTCACTGTGGTCAGATAATATGCATGGGATAATTCCAGTTTTCTTGCATCTACTTAAGCATGACCTATGGACTAATATGTGATCTATTTTAGAAAATGTCCCATGTGCAGCTGAGAAGAATGTGTATTTTGAGGTGGTTGGATGGAACACTCTGTGTATGTCCACTAAGTCCAATTGTTTCAAGTTCTGATTCAGTTCTGCCACTTCTTTGCTGGTTTTTTGTTTGCTTGACCTATCTTTTTCAGATAAAGGAGTGTTGAGGTCTCCGGTTAAGATTGTAGTATTGGATATGCGATTTTTCAAGTCCATTAAGGTTTGTTTTGTATAGCTTGCTGCTCCCATGTTGGGTGCATACATATTTATGAGTGTTACCTCTTCATCATGAATTTTTTCCGCTAACCAGTATGTAGTGGCCTTCTCTATTTCATTTGATTAATCTTGGTTTGAAGTTTAGACTGTCTGCAAAGAGGATTGCTACCCCTGCTTTTTTTAAGGTGCTGGAGCATGTAGTATTGTTTTCCAACCTTTAACTTTAAGCCTATGAGTTACTTTATGTGTTAAATGTGTTTCTTGTATACAGCATATTGTTGGGCTTTGTTTCCTTATCCACTCTGCAAGTGTACTTTTTTAATTGGAGAATTGAGTCCATTTACATTGATAATTATAATTGAAATGTATTGACTTATGGCTGACATGACTCTTATTCGTTAGTGTTTACCAATTTTTCCTCCTATGTTTAGTTGGTTACTCTATTTGGTGGGATCTTTCTGTTCTCATTTGTTGCATTCGGGTCATTTTGGTCCCTTTCTAAAATATTTGTTAAAATATTATGTAGCACTGGCTTTGATGTCATGAAATTCTTTAGTTTTTCCTTGTCATGGAAATATTTCACTTCTCCCTCATACTTGAAGGAGAGTTTTGCCAGGTACAATAGTCTGGGTTGAAATTTGTTTTCATGGAGGACTTGAAGCACTCTGCTCCATGCTCTTCTTGACTTCATGGTTTGTGAAGAGAAATCCACTGTTATTCTGATGGGTTTTCCTTTAAATGTGATCTGTTTCTTTTCTCTAGCTGCTTTTAGTATATTATTCTTCAGCTGGATTTCTGGTATCTTGACTATTCTATGTCTTGGTGTGTTTTTAGTTGGGTTGATGTTATTTGGAGTTCTGTAAGCTTCAGTTACCTGAATGTCTGATTGTTTTCTCAAATTTGGGAAGTTTTCTGCTATTACTTCTGCCCGTATTCTTTTTATATCATTTGTATTGACTCCTTCTTTCTCATTGATTCCCATTAATCTCACGTTGTTTATTTTTGCATCGTCTTGCAGATGTTGAATTATTTTTTCCTGCATTCTGGTTGTTTTTCAAAGATCCTTTCTTACTCTTTCACTGGCTGTAACTGTGTCTTCAAGATCCGAAACTCTATCTTCATTTTCGTTCATTCGGCTCTGCCAACTTGTGATCGAGATTTTATTTTCTTGTATATCTCTTTGAAACTGTTTCATGCTATCTATGTCTTTCCTATATTGCTCCGTCAGGGAGTCCATCATTTTTCTATTGTCCTCTAATTTTTTATCAATGTCTTCTTTAATAGTATTGATATCTGTCATTATGGTTATTCTTTCTCTAACTCAGAGATTATTTCTGTTCTGTTCTCCTTTCTACTTTTGTGTAGTTGTTCCCCTACTTGAGATGCTATTGATTTAGACATGTCTTTGTCAACTTTAGATATTATTTCTGCTCTGTTGTCCTCTATATGTTTCTCTAGCCATTTTTCCACTTCATGTATTTCTTTTTTTACTTCAGATGTTATCTCTGATCTCAGTTCCTCTATAAGTTTCTGCACTTGTGTGTCTGCCTCAGATGCTACCAATTCAGAGGTTTCATCTGTATGATTCCCATTTTCTTCTATGATAGTCTCTTCTGTATTTGGTTTGGGTTGGGCACGGGTCCTGAGATTGCCTCCTACTCCTTGTTGTTGTCATTTTGTATGGAAGCGACCTCTGCACTTTGGTGGCGTAATGCTTTGTCTATGGGCGTTTGGTCTGGAGACTCCAAGCTGGTTCCTCTACAGAGGTTCCTGACTCTGTGGTGGAGCTCAGGCTGCTAGCTGCTGTGAAGCCCCGCGGGTGTGATCTGTAGGTGGAGGTGGAGCTTTGGGATTAAGTAGTCCTGGTAGGCTCGTGGACCAGATTGGTTGTTAGACGAGATGTTTGATGGGTTCGGTGCGGGAGTTTGGGCTGGAAGGGTTCAAAAAAAAAGAAAAAAGAAAAGCGGGGGGAAGCGGTGGAGGGGAAGGCGGTCCAAGGATCCTGACCCAGCTGGTGCGCGGGCAGGCTTCCCTAGCAGCAGGTCGGGTAGGGTCGGGGCTGGAACAGGAAGTTAGTCGCAGGAACGCAGAGGCGGGGCAGAGAGGCGGAGTCAGCTTACCCGTGGCGGGCGCGCGGGCTTTGCTAGCAGCGGGTTGGGTTGGGGCTGGAACAGGAAGTTAGTCGCAGGAACGCAGAGGCAGGGCAGAGAGGTGGAGGCAGCTTACCCGTGGCATGCGCGCAGGCTTCACTAGCAGTGGGTCGGGTCGGGGCTGGACAGTATCTAATTATTCTATAGGAATATAATAGAATGTAGGAACTGCAAGTGCCAGGTTTTTGTCATGAATTGCCAAGTTATTCCATAAAGCAAGTTAATTTCATTTGTAGCAGATCATAATCATATATGTTCACATGTGAAATTTATACCTTGTAAGTTTTAGCTACATTAAAAGTACAAAAATATATAAATATCTATATGATTTCTCATAACCTTAAATTTATGTCTAGGTTTGGTGTCCAGTTTCTGATATTCCTAATCTCAAAAATGCAAATCTTATTTTGATTCATTCTTCCATAATCCCATACCTTAATCATCTTTCTCAACTTCTAATTGCTATGTTTTATTAACACTTTCATAAGTTAAGTCCTTCAGGGCTAGGGAGATAGCTCAGTGGAAACAGTGCTTGCCTGGCAAGTACAAGGTCCTGAGTTCAACCATCCCTGGTACCACCAAAGAAAGAAAGAAAGAAAGAAAGAAAGAAAGAAAGTTAAATCAATTATGTATTGGTCTTTTTCAGGTTATAATTTAATTTCTTGTACTTTTACAACAGTAAGTTGTGTTTATGTGCAATAAATTAAGTCTAAAAGATAGAGATATTTCTGGTATAGATATTGCTAAGATGTCTGAAAGGACTCGTGTTGATGTTATTTTGTCAATATTATCAAGAAACTCAGGAAACTAGGTCTTTTTTATTTCTTCTTTGTAATATGGAGTGACTAATTTTTTAATCATTAAGATTTTCAACTACTGAACACAAGACAACTGTTATAACTCCAGTGAGCTCACAAGTTACATGGCATAAATAAAGGAAATTAATGGTGCCAATAAGATTTAGCTAGCACCTTCTTTTAAATATTTAGGCTTAGAAAAGGCTTTCCTTGAAGGTTCCTGTTAGAATTCCCCTTTATGTTTCATTGATGATAAGCAGGTTGAATAATGATGGTTATTTGTCTTGGGCTCTAAGAAAAAGAAAATAAATTCATTCTTGAGGATTGCGACCCGAACTTGGAATATAACCAGAGTCCCACAGTTAGAAAATCACATGTATTCTGCTTGTGAAGAATACCAAAAAATTTTCTCCTGCTTCTTCAACAAAGTACTGTAACTACTTTCTTCATTCTAAAAGCCTGCAATTTCAAATAGCACTCCAAATGAACTCAGAAAGTATCTCTGGTGTTTGTGTATGTTGAGAAGTGTTTCATGACGTACAAAATTTCAACATGTTTGCCTAAGGAAAATTACAAGGTGAAGTATAATAAGGATGATTCCCCTTCAAAACTATAAGAATTTAATTTGGAAGTAAATTTTACCAGATGCTACAAGTTGTCAGGTTGTTAGCAGTACCTTAAGCATAACACATATTCATATAAAATATAAAAACACATGATTCAGATAGTTGCCCATAATTTCAATAAGTTATTCCGTCTGAAAAATGTTCATTGACAATATTGAAGAAATACTAATTTTCTTTTGCACTGAGAAAATGCTGTACAATTTTACAATAATTTAATTTTTACATTCTTTGAAAATATAAGAAATATTTTTGTTTCACTTGTATGCTCAGCCTATCTAATATTATATAGATTACATTATTGATTTAAATGTATAAAAATAATATTTTTCGTGTTCATTAAATGACATATTGTAAATTAATTCCATAGACTTACTATTTTTAGGTTTTTATTGAGAATATAGAAAGAAAATAATTACTATGGGAAGAAACTTGTTACAATGAAAGACACTGCTATTCAAATATTGTAGGTATGTGAACTCAGCAAAATAATTCAACATAGTCCAATAGTCCATAATAGTAGTGGGTTATCTGTAGATTTTACAATGTCAGAAGTTGTTGACTTGAGACTTTTACAGCACAACACAGCACATTAATATGGCTTTACTTTTTATACTTCATGGATATACTTCTGACAAAATACAAGATAAAAGAAGGCTATAAATGATCACTTTGTAGTTAAAATCATATATATATATATATATAATTTGTAGTCAAATTATTCGGATATAGCACTTTTTCCTTGTGTTCATTAGTTTTTACACACATGTTTAGGTTTGATCATAAATTCTTAAGTAATTGTTTTGCTCGAAAAACACAATTTTTCAGAAATATGAATAAGTTCTGAGACCATTTGCAGCTTCTAAAGTAGCCTGTATCTACTTTCCTTGATTCTTTCTGGTCATACTTCATTCAGCCTCTAAACTTTCTGCCTCCCCCTCACCTCCCCACCCCTGCGAAAGGTCAGCCTTAGGATATTATGCCTAGAATTTGAATACCTTCTCCCTCCGACTCAGGAACAAATTTACTGTTTACCTTTACCCCTCATACTGCACATCTTCTACTATGAGAAACAATAATATCAGTTTCTTTTCTTGTTGCTGAGACAAAATACTCACTACCCACAAGTTAAGGGAAGGAAAGATTATTGACCACATGGGTCACAGAGGTTTCAGTCTACAATCAGCTGGCTCTAAAGTATGTGTGTTGGCAGAGGGCTATCTCAGAGAATAGTTCATGGCATCCACAGGGTATTAAAAGAAACAAGGGACCTTAACAGTGCCTTTCTGCCCTTTTTATATCATCCAGACAATTTAAACCCTTAATTCTATTTCCCTTAAGAGTAGGGCTGAACCATGAATCAGTGCCAACGTGCATATTCTAGGTGCATTGCATACCTCTCGAAAAGCCTCACCCATGACTGCTTTAGACTTTTGGGACCATCTAGACCTGTGCCATAACAAGTACATTTGCAATATAATAATTTCTTCTGTCATTATGATCTCATATTTGACCTATGCATCCTATAAAATTTCAGACAAAGGCATAGAACATTGTCTTGCACAGTATTGCCCTGAATGAGTTTCATTCTTACAATAGAAATTCATTGTGCTTCCTTTGAAATAATATATCTTTTGGCGATAATAATATGATGAATTTGGCAGGCTTATTTCAGATGATTGTGAATAGGTAGTACATTTTAGACAAAATATAAATTTACTTCTATACATGTTAAAGCTATATGGATGAGTGTGAGATTACTTATGTTATTGCCACAAGTTAGATAATTGTTTTTTAAATTAAATTACATTTTGTTTTGATGAGTAAATACAGAAGCAAAAACAAATAGAAAGAAGACAGAAGTAGGGTAACATTCAACAATACATGTTTTCAAAGCAGGAATAGCTGATTAACTCTTTCTTTCTCTTTCTTTCTTTCTTTCTTTCTTTCTTTCTTTCTTTCTTTCTTTCTTTCTTTCTTTCTTTCTTTCTTTCTTTCTGGTACCGTGGATTGAACTCAGTACCTGGGCACTTGATAGGCAAACACTTATTCTACTGAGCTATTTCCCCAGCCTAAACAATGGTCGTTATGCTACCTACTTTTATCCTTGAATCTGCTGAAATTGGATACTTCTGATAAGTCATTTATGCATGGCCACTCACATAATTGTTTTAATGGTTTATAGCGAAATTTACCTCAAAGCCCAATGCACTCATAGGGGGTGCATTTGTCAGGTGACTGCATCATGGGGGACAGTATAATTATCAGTAATTACTTCACTTATGAGCTTACAGCTGACTTGCTGCTAGAAGGTAGTATCTGTATGGCAGAGTAAGGTCACAGGATATGGCTCAGAAAGACTTATGTCTAACCTACTCTTTTTTTCTCTCTGTTTTGTGCCTTCCATGGCATTATTTCTGACAGTTATGATAGCTATAAATATTACAGGCAAGTAAGGAAGGCTAGACCTTCAGCCCAGGATACATAGCTGAGTCACACTCACTGAACAGCATGCCTCAAAGCATAGGAATGATGTCACCTACATACTCACTCTAGGGATGAACCATAGTGATTGATATTATAATATCCTAAATAGATGTCAATCACCTTGAGAGGTGGACAAAAAGCTTCATATCCCACTCATGTAATCTTATTGGTTGGTTATCGTTTTGTTTCACCTCATACACACTTTGTGGTCTTCCATTAGATCAGTATTACCTGAGCAACTACACTTGTAATCTTATTCATTGACCATAGTTTGGTCCCACGTTGTATGTGTGTGTGTGTGTGTGTGTGTGTGTGTGTGTGTGTGTGTGTGTATTTAGTATAGGTTCACAGAGTCTGCATAGTCTCACTGCATTAATCGGACTTGTTGTGATCCACCTATGTTCATCCTCCCAAGATGTGGGATTACAGACCCGTGCTACCATGCCCAGTCTCAATCCCTATTTTAAGGCATCCCAAGGGAGGGGCCAGCACAGCATGCAGGAGATTAAACCCTGGCCACTATGTCTGCTTAAGCAGGTCCTTTAATCCACTGAGCTATCTGGCCAGCCCTAGTTTTCTCTCACTTTGAGCACACCTCATATCTTTGCTCATTGAAACACCCTTCAGAATTAGAGTGAGGTAAATAATCTACGTTCTGGACCTCCATCTATCTCTTTCACACCAAAGCAACCTTCCAATAAATTTTTTTGTACTTATCACCCCTCTTATTCTAAGAATTTATTGTTCAGTATTAGAGAATATAAACTCAGCATTTTGGATATCTAGCATATTGAGAGTTATAATATTTCCCTTATATTATTTTCAGGTCCATATATCATCTCCATATTTTATGCCCTACATCATCACGAACAACCCTCCTCTGAGATGCCCTTCTCTTGTGCTACACTGCCTTGGAGCAAGGCAACTATCGACTGAGTCTTTCTCAAATTGAAATAAAATAAATCTTTCCTCTGGTAATATGTAGGTGTTGAGTATTTTTTTTCTTAATGACAGTGAAAGTAACTAAGAAAGATTTTTGTACCTGAGAGGTAGGCTCATTTCTATGACTTTAACTGATTATGGGTTTAAGAAGCCTTTGGAATTGAATTGTAGGAAGAGTATAAAAAGACTGGGGAGGCTGAGAAGCAGTTCTACCATGCCATAAGCCAAGCTTGATGGGACAATGATGGGACATTCTGGTCAGAGATCAGAAGACCAGAATATTGATGAAAAATAGTGGATAGAAAAGACTTGTCTCAAGAGTTTTCAGTTGGGAATGAGTTGACTTTTTGACTCCATGTACATATACTTAGGTCTGACCAAAAGAAAAAAAAAGAGTCTCTCAGTTCTGTCCTATGACCTTCGGATAGTCTGAGGTTAAGGGCAGCAGAGTACATAATATTGAGAGGAAACATTAAGACAGTGTAATACCAAGATCATTCCATCTCTGCCTTGAGAATCAAGAACGAAAGCAACAGGTGAATGAATCTAAAGCTTTTGAATTTGGGCAGAAAAGCTCTGGAAAGATTATTGAACACAGAATAGAGGAGAGCCTCATTGCTAAAATGATTAGCAAAGAAGAACCCAAGTAATTTATGGTGGGAATATATGAAAAATATTTTGAGGCATGTGAGAATCCAGCAAGCCTCAAATCTTAACAGGTGCAAAATTCCAAAAATTAGACTCTGCTTTGAGAAGAGATTCCTGGGCCCTATGCTGGAGAGATGTCACCTTGGCAATTCATTGCACAGGTTTCTATTCACCATGCTCAGATCTCTAGGCACTAAAAACTGTAACTACCAGCAAGCTGGAAAAGTGCATGGCTACCGCTGTTGCCATTGCTGTCTGTGGCATCTCTCATATGGTGCAAGTTTTATGCATGTGCAGAACTCAAGAGTTGTGCGGTCCAGAAGGCTTCCCGGAAGCTTTCAAAAGTTCTGTGACACCAAACAGTATGGCTGAGAGGGTGGCTCTTGAAGCATTGAGTGTATGCTGAAAATACAGTGGGAAAAGCTTGGAAATTTTAAGACAGGAAGATGAAACATCTCAGAAAAGCTGCAAGAAGTGAGTAACACTGGCACCGGAAATTGGCCAGACGGTCTATTACCACTAGGAGTTCCATCAATGTGGGGCTTTCTAAGCCCTTTGGAGTTCATATTTCTATAGGTTGCTCAGTGTTTTGGAACTTCACCTTGCTGGTTTATATTCTCCTCTCTCTCCTGTTTAGGTTGGGACTGTTGGAATGTTTACCTTTCGCAACCGTATATGTATTTTTTTGCCACTGTATATTATAAGTTTTTAACTTTCTTTGCATCTTTAAAGGGACTCAAAACTAAGAGTTTGCTTAAATCTCAGACTTTGATCTTGTGTTTTCCAGAAATACTGAAAAGAGCTTGGACCGCACTTAGAGGTAGGCTACTGAACTTTACATAAGAGACGTTTATTATTCGCTAAGGGGCTAAACGCAGAGAATTATGGTTTATACCAAGACATCTCCAAAAGGTTCATGCACTGACTGATTCCATTTGGGGATGTAACTAGATCACGGGGACATGATGATCATGGATTAGTCCCTGAAAATATTTTAGCCAATTTGCTCTTAGGTAGTAGGACCTGGCTTGATGAAGCTTACCACTTCTGCACTCTTCCTGATTCCTGTCTGATATACCATGGGCAAGCTGCCTTAGCCGTGACCTTCTGTCAACTGCCTTGTCTTGTAGCCAGCTGACTCTGGACCAAAGTCTCTTCAAGCTGTGAAGTAAAATAAATGATTCCTCCTTTAAGTGTGGATATTGGGTGCTTTGTTCCAGAAATGAGTAAAATAATTAAGATAACTACCTCCTAATCATCTTGAGCTAATCTTGTTAGACCATCCAACAACCTCAGTATAAATCTGCTTTATCTGAAGTTATTCATTCACAAAACGATCAGTTATACTCACTAGCTGTCACTTTCTAATTTTACACACCTGTCTTCCTGTTCTATCTTTTCACTCATTTGAGTTTCTTTCTTTTTCAGCCTCCATTATGTCATTTTCCTCCTTTAATTTGACAGCTGCAAACTGAATCTGCCCGTCTTAGTTTCTCTAGGATGTAGACATACTTTTCTGTTTATCAAGTCCTGAAAACACAGAGCTGTGGGATAAACAGTGGGATATCAAGTCCTTTGATCTCAGTGAAGTAATCCTTAGGCTTATCTGACTTATGCTGTACAACAAATAACTTGCTTAAATAACAAAAATACAAAAAGGAATTGAGACTTACCTTACAGGTCTGTACTCTTGAAATTCTAGATGTTTGTTTACTAGTTCAACTTCTTTTGTTGAATAAAGGTTTCTTTCTTGTATTAAAATATTAAGTTGGTGGGGGCTAGGGAGATAGCTCTGTGACGCAAGTGCCTGCCTGGCAAGTGCAAGCTCTTGTGTTTGAACATTGGCCCCGCCAAAAAAAAAAAAAAAAAAAAAAAAAAGTTAAATTGGTGAGAATTATGAAAGTCTATAATTTAATACAAACAGGCCATATCTAAGATTCAAAACAAAATTAAAGATACTGGGAAACAATTTAGATTCCTTCTTTACAGCCTTCCCATCTAAAATATACGAGCTATTCAAAACTACAATGGAAAAAGATGAATTAATCCTTAACTATAGACACAACTGAGACACTTTTAGAAAGCTTAAATAAGCCTCACCCTGTACTGTCAAAGATGAACATAGGTGACTTAGATTATCTTCCTAAGTTTTTATCTTAATCCGTTCCATTTAAAGTTAAGAGGCTATAAGAAAATGTCATGCTGATTGGCAAAATGCCCATGTCTCTGAAATCTATTTTATACCATATTATTAGGATTCACAACAAAGTGAAATTAAATTAAAACAATATTAAATAACAATCCTTCAATTTACCACAAAGAAAATCATCCCAAATATATGAAACTATCATCAAGTACAATGAAGTCCTTATTTGATAAAAATACGTAGAGATACAACAGTGAAAATTGACATTGGACCAAAGATTGAACAACTCGAAGACATAAATGCAATTGCAAACACAGAATTCCAAACAATTCTTCTCCAAGAAATTGCTTCTAACTGCTTCCCAAATGTCCTTCAATGCTAGATAAAAACCAATAATCCCTGTGAATATGACCCTCAGTTTTCTGATTATCAATATAACTACTTCTGCAATATGATTTGAAATTTCCTCAAAATAATATCTTGAAGAATATATTTGTTTGAAGATGATAAACTAATGCTCCATAGAGTCCTATGTTGCTTAAAGAACGATAAGTCCCACATAGATTTATATAAAGTTTTGTAACTATTGTTAACCTATTGAGTAGAGATTTCGTTTTTCATTGAAGGGTTGATATTTCATGTTTATTCATAGAAAAAATTCCTGAAACATCAGATGTCTTCTTAAATTCTTTTTGTTCTTTAGAAGCTCTTACAGTTCACTTTAGATTTCTGGCACCCTCACAACTCCCCAAACCTTTGACAATCCTTAAATTCCGTGTGATCATTCAAGCTCTCACTATGAGAATGATCATGCGTCTTTGGTGTCAAATTCCTTATTTATATTTATAGCCCCTGAAAATCATTTCTTTTCTGCGTAAAAGCAACTGATGGAAATGGTTACTAATTGTTTCAAATTTTGCGAGCCACAGATAAAATTTCAAGATCAAAATTTTTGACTAACACTCATATTTTATACTCAGCAGCACCATGATTTTTGCCTTGTTGACTTGTTGTCTTCACCCACGTATTCCTCACTGTAACTCCAATATACCTATTTGTCGTCATATGGAATATTCAAAAATTTAATCAGATTTATTAGAACTCCCATTTATTTTGCTCAGGGATTAAATGAAAATATAAGAATTCAGTTTTACTTTGAAATTCAATTCTCATCCAAATTTCTAGCTACTCTCCTCTATGCTACAAATATTGAGCAATTTTTGTGCAAGACACCAAATACTTATTAAAAGCTTTGGGTCAGAAAGGACATAAGGTATTAGGAAATAAGGCTAAGCTACATAGTGACTAACTACTTTATTTGTGCCAAGGAATTTGTACTGAAAGTAAGACTTTATCTCTATGTTTCATCAGTCTCATTCTTAATTATGTCCTATTCCCAAAGTAGAAGCTACAGCTCTGGGGATATATGGAGCAAATTGGGTATTATGTAATGTAGATTGCTAACTTCTTTGTTATACTATCACTTCTATATATTTCAACCTCCCTAGTGGAAATCACTTTCAATACTGGCATTGGAATCACTAAATCTCCTATTGCCTTCATCCATATTTTGAAGTTCCTAACAACTTATTGTCCTCCTGAATTGCTTATAAAATAAGATGACATGGTTTGGCAGTCTCAAAGACTTAAAGGAAAGCAGGGCCTCATGAGATGCCTTAACTTTACCCTAGTTACTGAAATTCCACCTTCTCCTATTTATTTGGGTGGAATAAGTAGAAAAACAGACTTCCTGTAGTACAGATCCTTTTTCAAACCAATAGCACCAGAATTTTTTTACTTTTCTCCTAACCTCTTATGAAACTTTTCTGTTTTCTCCTCTCACCATCTATTACTATCAGGTTAAATCTTTGTGTTTCTTTTCTTTTTCCTACAGAAATATAAGCACCAGGTTATGTTTTGGCTAATTAAACTCAAATATCAATTGCCCCAAATTTTGTGCAATCTTGTTTGTCAAAGAACTGTGGAAGACTATATTCTTTATGTTATGTATCTCTATGTAAAATTATTAATTTAGATTGATTAAAATTGAAGGTTATTCAAAATGGTAAGGCAAGAAATAAGAAAAATGAAAACTAATAGAGAACAAGGAGAGAAGTAAAAGAATTTATCTAGCCAATAATATCAACCAAGAAAATAAGTATTTGTAGAGAAGAAATATATAAAAATTATCAAAAATTATAGTATTAAATATTATAAACCTATAGTTCTAAGAAATTAAAAAATCTTAACTGTAAGAAATATTAGTATAGCATACCTGGGTCTACTGCGCAGTGACTCACCAGCAGAGTGCTTTCTATTTGTAGGCCCAGTAATTGAGGAACTTTTTCAATGTTGATTGAATTGTCGGCAGAATCCATCTCCTAGTAGCTACAACAATGAAGTCTCCATTTTCTTTCTTTTTTAAAAAAAAAATATTTATTTTTTTTTCTTATTTCAGAACCTTTGTTTGTTTATTCACTCATTTTTATGGCCGGCTCAGCACACCCTGAGGGCAGGGCTGGTGCAGCGTGTGGTGCCAGGGATCGAACCGCGGTCCCTGAAGCCGCCCAAGCTTCCCCAAGCAGGCGCTTTAGACCACTGAGCCATCCCGCCGGGCCCTGTAGTCTCCATTTTATTAGTTCTAAGCTCAGGTACTAGAGTCAGCCTTCTTTCTATAGCAGAGGCCTTCTCATGTGCCGTCTCACAATGTTAGCAGCTTATTTCTTGAAAGCCAAGAAGGTAGACTCTCCACTTTTAGTTAAAGACACCGGAGGCAGTCTGACCAAAGGAGAGACAATTTATTAATTAAAAGCAAGTCAAAATTTCTGTTTGTACCCAGTATGAGAGAATGAAATTATGACATGTCCCAGGTAACAATGGAATAGACCTACTGGAGATATCAAGGTGTTCAGCATAATAAAAGTCATGGAAAATATAAACATCAAGCAAAATACTGACAGCTTTATGTTAAATTAGATATATTTTGTTTTGAATTAAGCATTATGATGAGGAAAAAAATATTTCATCACTGATGAAATAGATAATAGACTTATCCAGCTATTTTCCTTCCAAGTACTTCTCCAAAAGAATTGAAAACATCATAACACAGTCATCAAGAATCCATTAGGAAGCTCAACATTTGTGATAGTAGTAATATAGGCTTAATATTCAATAAAGTAAATGGATAGAACCAAAGGAAAAAGTAACTATATATGCAATTATTTTTTTTATTTTCAAGGTTATAGTTTAGTAATTGTTAGAAGAGGTGAAAGAAACTCAATGAAAAATAATTTATACCAAGTTGAAATAAAATGTATTTATAGAATACTGTAAAGGCAAAATATATGCATTATTCACAAAGTATATTTATTAAGGGAAGCCATATTCTCGATAGTGTTATAAGAATTTAGGAAATTTTAAAAACTATGTCATTTGGACAAACAAAAGTGAATTAGCAATAATTAATGCAAGCCATCTAGTAGAGATACAAACAAGATCCTAACCTGTATACATCTAATAAGCCTATGTCCTAAAGGGGAAAGAACCTAGGGAAACTTTAAGTGTATCACACGAATATATATACATATACAAAGCTGGGGGTGGTGGCTCACGCCTGTAATCCCAGCACTCCGGAGGCTGAGGCAGGAGGATTGGTGCGAGTTCGAGACCAGCCTGGGTTACAAAAGTGAGCTCAAGGCCAGCTGCAACTGTATAGCAAGACCCTGTCTCAAAAAGACAAAAAAAAAGATATATATATATATATATATATATATATATATATATATATATATGATGAAATCTAAAACTACACAGAAAGTGATTTATGAGGTTAATTGCATACAACTAGAAGAAATGTCTCATATTAAACCTATGTTGTTAGCATTAGTTACCTCCAAAAAGAAGAGTATGTTACACCCAAAGTAAAATGCAGTGGTCAGCAATATATGAGTAGATGTCAATATAAAAAAGTACAAGATAGAATATAAAAAATCAGTAAAAAATTATCATTGAAGCAAAAATGATCTTTTACTGTGACAGTAATGTTTAGCTCTTATGGTTTGTGTCTAGTTGTCCCCCTAAAACCTCATGAAGTTTTGGGGTAGGCTTCTAGAATCTGTGATTAATTCAAGACCCAATGTTCTGATTAGGCATGTGAGTGCTGATGAAATATGGGAGTAAGTGCTTCTGATTATGGGTGTGAGTGTTACACCCAGCTTTGGGTGAATACCATGGATGCAATGTAAGGAAGGGAGAGAGGCTTACCTCTACCTCTGCTGCTGCTGCGACAGCTACGCTCTTTGCCACGGATATACTACCATGAACTGAAATCTCCACTAACTGTGTCAAGTATTTTGTCCTAGCAATAAGAAAAAAACAACTGAGACATATTCTGGTCAGAGCTCAGAAGAACAGAATGTCCCTAGGATTATACATCTTATTATATCCAACTATTTTCCTTCCAAGTACTTCTCCAAAAGAATTGAAAACATCATAACACAGTCATATATGTGTATCCGTATTTATCCATGTTTATAGCAGAACAGTTTGTCCTAGCTAAATCTTGGAAACAACCTTTATGTCCATCAACCAAGAAATGGAAAAAATGTGATATTTTTATCTAGCAAGTACTATTCAGTTGATTTCTTTTTATGTTCAAAATCTTCTCAAAAAGATGGGATCCAAGTTGTTGATTATGAAGTATGTCCCATGTAGTTCGGGTTTTATTCATGAGTTCTCTGCCTGCCCCTATGTTTTCAAAATTTCTACCTACTTGCTCTTCCAGGAAATTTAGTTTTTCTGCTTCAATGTTTAGTTCTTTAATACATTTTTACTTTAGTTTAGTGCATGATCATATACATGGGTCTAATTTTAGTCTCTGGCATATGGAAAGCCATTTTTCCTACGTTATTTGTTAAAGAAGCAATTTTACTTCCAAGGAACATGTTTGGCCCTTTTGCCAAAGATAATGTGACTGAGAGTGTTTATTTGTTTGTGAGTCTTGTAATCTGTTTCACTGATTCTGAGATCTATTTTTTGTTTGTTCGTTTGTTTCTGGTCAGACTCGCCTTTGCTATTCTATGTCCTTTCTGGTTTCAGATGAATCTTAGGAATGTTTTTCTCTAGATCTGTGAAATGTGCTGGGAGTATTTTGATCAAGATTGCATTAAATTTGAGAATAGTTTTGGGAGTTTAGTCATTTTCACAATGTTGATTCTTCCTACCCAGGAGCAAGGAACATATCTTTTTATTTTCTCAAATCCTCTGTGAGGTCTTTTTTTCCCCATAATATTGTAATTTTCTTTTTACTTTCTTTGTTCAATAAGTAACTAAGTACCTCATTATTTTGGATACTATTGTGAAGGGTGTTGGTTCTCTAATTTCTCTCAGTGAGATTTACGTATGTGTAAAGGAGTACTAATGATATTAAGTATAGACTTTCATTCCTGATATGTTACTAAATTTATTTATTCATCCTAGGAGTCTCTTGGAGTTTTTTTGAGTCTTCCTTACAAAATGTCATGTCATCTGAAAATAATTTTAATTTTCATTTTTATGTTTCTTGTTTAATTGTTCTGGCTAATGTTTCCAGGACTGTATTAAATAGGAGTAGTGATAAGGACATCTTTGTATTGTACCTGGTTGTAGACTGAAACCTCTCAATATTTGTCCATGTATAATTATGTTGACTATGATAGACGACTATGTCAGATGGATTTTATCAGGTTAAGCTAATCTATTATAATATTCTGTAATGTTTTTTTTATCATGAATGTGTTTTGGACTTCATGAAAAGTTTTTTTCTGTGTCTATTTAGAAATCATGAAGCTTTTGTTTTTGGCTCTGTTTACACCTTATCATGGTATATTATCTTCTTGATGATTTGCTGTATTCTATTTATAGCATTTTATTGAGGATGTTTGCAAGTATGTTCATTAGGAAAACTGGCCTCTGCTTCTCTTTTTGTGTCTTTCTATCATACTTAACTTCATAAATGAGTTATGGAGAATTCCTTCCTTTGAAATTGCATAGAAGATTTTGAGGAGTATTGAACGGGCAATGGAGACCTGGCATGGTGCTCCTTGCCTGTAGTCCTAGGACTTGGGAGGTACAAGCAAGAGGATCACTATGAGTCAGTAGTGAGACCCTGTACAAAAAAAAAAAAGAAGACATAGGGTGCACCTGGTCCATTCCATACTTCTGGACCAGCTAAGCCCAGATAGAGGCCCAGAAATACAAGAGCATTCCCAGGACACAGAGGTAGCAGCGGCTATCTGAAGTGATTTAGTCTGCCTGGAAGAGTAGATGTATAAAGGGAAGGCACTCAGACAGAACTTGGGGGAACTAATTTAAATATAAAGTCCCAATTTAAGATCTACTGGTTATACATCTGTAATGTTTACTTCTGTGTCTAAAGCACAAACCCATTAATTACAAAAGATTGTCAGTTTCTAACTTTCATTAGCTGCTACTAATGCTAATAGTTCTAATATAAATAGGAAACCATATATGCTTAATCACATGTTTTCACCTGGGTATTAATATTGGGAGGTGCTTGGGTAATAACTTCACAAAAACCCTACCCTAAAGAGCAGAGGACAGTACCAAATAGAAACCAATATTTTACTATCAATCCATAGAGAAGGCAAAATTTTTTCACACACACAAAACAGGAATCTCTGAGACAGGAAAGATATCTAAACAGCAGACTCTTACAAAAAGTCGCTGACTCCAGTGATACAGCTACCTACTATCAAACTTTCACAAAAAGATATCACAGAAATCGAAATAAAGAGTTCTGAAATAGCAAATGACAAAAAAAAAATTGGAACGAAATGCAGTTTAGGCTCTGAGTCCATCCAGAACAAACCCGGGAGACATGATCATAGAAGAAATTGGAAGTCGCAAACCTGAAATCTCTGAAATAATAGCAACTAAAGAAAAGAAATAACTGCAGAAGAGAGTAGAGGAAATCAAAGCAGAGATAATCTCAGAGGTTATAAAATGATATGATAACTACAGTGAAAAAACTACTGTTAAAAAATAGAGGACAGTAGAAAAATAATGGAAACCTGGAATGAGCAATACAGGAAAGAAATGGAAAGCATAAAGCATTCATGAACAAAAATCAAAACGCACATTTCACAGTTGAAAGAATCAACAACTGGATCTCCTCCAGCTACGAAGTTTTTGCATCTCAAAATAAATTACCAACAGAGTGAAAAGACAACCCACAAATTTTGAAAACGAATATATATTCAGACAAAGGTCTTCTACCTAGAATTAATAAAGTACTAAAAATCATTAGGGTCCCAAAATTCAAAGACCCAATCCAGAAGTGTGAGATGCACACACACTTCTCAGAGAAAGAAATTCAACAAGTCTATAATTACAGGAAGAAACGTTCCACATCGCTAGCCATTCATAAAGTGGAAGTTAAAACAACACGAAGTGGAAGTTAAAACAACACTTAGATATCTTCTCACACCAGAAAGTATGTCATAAAGAAATCAAGCAACAACAAATGCTGGAGAGCCTGTGGGGAAAAAAAAAAAAAAAGAACTCTTCTCTACTGCTGGTGGGAATGGAGACTGGTGCAACCATTGTGGAAAGTAGTGCGAAGACTCATTAAATTGAACAAAGCAGATTCAAAGAGATACAGGAAAGTAAAAACTCAACCACAAGTTAGCAAAACTGTTTCAATGAAAGTTAAGATAGACTTTCAGT
>PVJA010022220.1:20426-34700 GCA_004027025.1 Myocastor coypus
GGGGGAAAAAAAAAAAAAAAAAAAAAAGAACTCTTCTCTACTGCTGGTGGGAATGGAGACTGGTGCAACCATTGTGGAAAGTAGTGTGAAGACTCATTAAATTGAACAAAGCAGATTCAAAGAGATACAGGAAAGTAAAAACTCAACCACAAGTTAGCAAAACTGTTTCAATGAAAGTTAAGATAGACTTTCAGTATTTGAAGTCACCATTGCTGCTGGTGAAAAGACAAGAAAAGATTTCTTTTAAAAAAAAGGTAGGGGCCGGGCATGGTGGCACACGCCTGTAATCCCAGCACTCGGGAGGCTGAGGCAGGAGGATCGGTGCGAGTTCGAGACCAGCCTGGGCTACAAAAGTGAGCTCAAGGCCAGCCTGAACTGCACAGCGAGACCCTGTCTCAAAAAACAAAAACAAAACAAAACAAAACAACAACAACAAAAAAAAGGTAGGATGCAGGAAATAATAATTCAACATCTGCAAGACATTGTAAAGATAAACACCATAATAGTAATAGACATCACTGAGAATGAGAGAGAACACAAATGACATAAAAAGAATATGGACAGAAGTAATTACACAAAATTTTCCATATATGGGGAAACAATCTGATATGCAGTAACTGAGGCATATAGAAGAAGCCCAAATAACATCAATCAAATAATATCAACCCAATTAAAACTATACCCAGAAATAGCCAAGATCTCAGAAATACAACAAAAGAAAAATATACTAAAAGCTGCTAGAGAAAAGAAACAGATCACATTTAAAGGAAAATACATTAGAATACCAGCAGATTTCTCCTTGCAAACCACTAAGTCCAAAAGAGCATGTAGTAAAGTACCTCAGGTCCTCCAAGGAAACAAATTCCAACCTACATCTACCCTGAAAACCTCTCTTTCAAGTTTAGTGGAGGAGTAAAATACTTTCCTTGACAAAAAACAACTAAAGAAATTCATGATGACAAGCCAACCCTACACAGAATACTAAAAGACATTCTAGAAAGGATCAAAATAGGCACAATTCCAAGAATGATGGCAGAAAGAATCCACTAAATATGACAAACTATTAAACATATGATAAATGCAAGGAACCAATAATAGGAAAATAACATGAAAACCTAAGTCAATATGTATCAATTATAACCAGCAATGCAAGTGGACTCAATTCAAAAATTAAAATAAATAGACTGGGAGAATGGACTAAGATACAAAATCCAGCAATGTGTTATATACAAGAAACATATCTAACCCATAATGAAATTCACAGGCTGAAAGTCAGAGGATGGAAAAAAATACTGCATGCCCAAGGTCCTCACAAAAAAGCAAGAGTAGCTACTCTGTTCACAGACATTCTAAATTTCACACCAAGAATGATCAAGTGAGATAAAGAAGGTCATTATACACTGGTTAGGGTAAGTCTTTCAGAGGAGAAGATAACAGTCATAAATAGATATGCATCAAATTTTGCAGCACACAGCAATATCACACAAATTTCAAAGCACATAAAAGATCTAATAACCAATATCACAGTTTTATCACTGGACCTTAACATCCTCTGATCTCAAAAAGATAGATCAAAGACACCAAAAATTAGCAGACATAGCAGAACAGAACAAAAATTTTGAGTAAATGAACTTAGTGGACCTATACAGAGTGTTCCACTGAGCAACACCTGAATACACATTTTTTTTCAGCTACACATGAATATTTTCTAAGCCAAATCACTTAGTAGTCCATAGGTCGTGATTAAGTATATGCAAGAAAACAGAAATTATCCCATGCATACTGTCTAAACACAGTGCAGTGAAACTGGAAATTAATGACAAAGAAACCATAAAAAACCCGTAAACATATGAAAATTATCACCCTCATCAGTAGCCAATGGATTACAGATGAAAATTAAACAAGAAATTAAGCAATATCTACAATCCAACAAAAATTCAAGCATAATTTACCAAAAGTTGTGGAATGCAATGAAACAGTTCTAAGAGGGAAATTTATGGTGGTGAAGTCACATATTAGGAAAACAGAGTGAGTACAAATAAATACCCTAACGCTGTACCTCAGTCTTCTAGAAAATGAAGAGCAGACCAAGCCCAAAGCCCAAAGATTATGGGATATCATAGCAACTATAGGAGAAATTAAAGTAATCGAGTCAAAGCAAACAATACAAGGAATTAATGTATCAGAGAGTTGGAAAGATTAAATAAAATGGATACACCCCTAACTAACTTCATCAAAAAAGAGAAAAGAAAAAACTCATGCAAGCAATAAGGAATGAGGAGCCAGGCAGATACTTCAGTAAAATAAGTGCTTGCCTGGCAAGCTCAGAGTCCTAATTTTGTTATCCAGTCCTGTCAAAAGTAAGTAAGTAGATAAATAAATAAATAAATAAATAAATAAATAAATAAGCAATAAAAAATTAAAAAGTCAAAATTACTACGGATCTTGTGGAAATTCAGAAGATCAGCAATAGTTACTTAAAAAGTCTTTACTCTCACAGAATCAAACACACAGAAGAAATGGACAAATTCCTTGGTAGGCACACAATGCCAAAACTGAATAAAGAAGAAATAAAAATTCAGTAACCTAATGTCAGCCAATGAAATTGATAAATGTAATAAAATACTTACTGACAAAGAAATGCCCAGGCCCTAATGGATTCAGAGCAGAATTCTACAAGAAATACAAATACTAAATTTTCAACCATAAGAGAGAATTACAAGCCAATCTCCCTTGTGAACATAGATGCAAAAACTCTCACTAAAATCGTAGTAATTATGTGGCTGTGGAGATAGCTCAGTAGAATAAGCACTGGCCTAATGTTATGGTTTATGTCTAGTTGTCCCCTCAAAGCCTCATACAGTCACGGGGCAGGGACTTCTATAGATTAAGACTCGACTCATGAGTCACTGTGATTATGTGATTTAGTACTGATCTAGAGTTTGACACTTGATCCATGATTCCTGGGATTATGTGTTTTAAGTGCTTCTGGGATTATGGGTGTAGCCTAAGGGTAGAGAGCCTGAATATAATAAAAAAAGAGAGACAAAAAGACAGACTGGAGCTGTTGCTCTCTGCTCCCGTGGTTGGTCGATTGCCTCTGTCGCAATTGTTGCTGTTCCGCCTCCAAGAACTGGATGCTCTCTGCCCTGTTCCACTCAGCCTTGGGCCACCTGAATATGGACTGAAACTTCCAATAGCTGTGAGCTAATAAACCTTTCATTCCTTCATTTGAATGTCGGGTATTTGTCCCAGCAAGGAGTAAAGAGTAACTAAGACACCTGGTAAGTGCAAGGACCTGAGTTCAATCTCCGTTCTGAAATAAATAGATACGTACGTACATACATACATACATACATACATACATACATACATGATTATACACCACGATCTGGTAGTATTTATCTCAGCGATGCAAGAATTATTCAACATATGCAAATCTATAAATGTAATACATTATGTCAATACAGTCAAAATGAAAAACCACATGATCATCTCAGTTGAGACAAGAAAGGCCTGTGACAAATTCTAACACTCAATCATGGTCAAAGTCCTGCAGAAAACTGGAGTAGATGGCCTATAACTCAATCTGACAAAAGCTGTCTATAACAATCCAACAGCCAATGTTATTCTTTTTTTTTTTTTTTTTTTTGCCAACGTTATTCTAAATGGAAAAAAACTGAAAATTTTTATTCTCAAATCAGTTACAAGACAAGGATATTCTCTCTCACTACTTCTACTCAATATAGTTCTGGAAATTATTACCTAAAGTCATTACATCAGAGAGAAATAAAAGGGATAAGAATAGATAAAGAAGTTAAACTCATCACTTATAGACGACATAATACTCTATTTGGAAGACACAATCTTTCCACCAAGAAGCTCCTAGAAATAATAAACCAATTCAGTAGCATGACAGATTACAATGCCAATGCCCAAAAATCAGTAGCATTCATCTACACAGACAACAAACAGATTGACAGAGAAATTAGAGATACAATGACTTTATAATTGCACACACACACACACACACACACACACACAAACCTAGGATTTAATCTAACAAGGGAAGTAAAACATTTATACAATGTAAGTTATAATACTCTGAAAAAAAGTGATTGAAAATTTTAGAAAATTAGAAAGATTCTCCTTGCTCTTTGATAGGGATAACCAACACTGTGAAAATGGACATACTCCCCAAATCGTACAATTTTAATGTAATCCCTATCAAAATGCCCACAGATCTGAGAGAAATCATCCCTAAGTTCACAGATCAGAGAGAAATCATCCCTAAAATTTATTTGGAACTAGAAAAGACTTAAAATAGCAAAAGCAATCCTTGACAACAAAGTCAAGGCAGGAGTCATTACATTATTTATAGTATAAAGCTACTGTGATAAAATTAGCATGGTACTGGCAGAAAAACAGACCCAAGGTTTAATGGAGCAGGTTAGAAGTTGCAGACACAACTACAAATACCTTATCTTTGACAAAGGGGCCAAATGTGTTCACTGGAAGAAAGGTAGTCTCTTCAACAAATGTTGCTGGAAAACCTGGCTTTCTACATGCCAAAAACTAAAAATCTTGACACAAGTCTATCTCCTTACACTATACTAAAGTCAAAATGGATTAAAGATCTGAATATTAAAACAGAAACACTAAATTTCCTACAACAGAAAGTAGAAGGAAATCTTGAACACACCCCTGTGTGACTGTTTTACAGTGCTGTGCTCTGGGCACGTCTAAATGTAGGCCTGTTCTGTGCTCCAATATCTGATTGCCTCCATCAAATTGAGAATTCTACCATGAATCACCAGTGCAACAGATACCTCCATCAATTTGAGAAGAGCATGCAGTGAAATTGCTATAGCATGTACTTCTCCAGAAGTAAACCACAGTATTTTAATTTTTAAGTGTTAGCAGAGAGTCTACAGGGAGTTCAGGGTCTCACTATTAAAACAGATTCATAGTGATCTGCCTGTTTACAGCCTCCCTATAGTTGGGATTGCAGACGTGTGCCACTCCACCCAGTCTCAGTAACCATCTCAGTCTCAGTACATCCCTGGGGGTGGGGCTAGCATGGAAGGCCCAGGGATCACTTGCAGGCACTTAAATCCACTGAACCACCTGTCTGGCCCTAAACCACTGTAGGTACTTTAATGACAGAAAGATAAGTTGTATACATTAAAAAGAAAAGAAAACCACAATAGCAACAATTGCCACTGCTGCAGTAGCAACAAAAATCATCGACAAAAGTAAAATAAAGGCAAACTGGATATTGACATATAGTAAAAAGTTGAACTAAAATATATAAAAAAAACCAAATTGACATCTGTATTAAAATCAAGAACTGAAAATAATTCTATTATACTAACTGATACAGGAAATAATTACTATTAAAATAGACTACTAAGTATTTTAACTATAACACCATAAACAATAGAAAATAATTTAAAAATAAGAGCATAGTTAAGTAAATATCTGCAGATTAATAAAACTTAATAGTAATCCTCAGAAGAATCAGAAAAAAGGACAAATGGAGACAAGAAGAAAAAAGGAAAATACAGTGTTATGATTTGTGGCTAGTTATCTCCACTAGGCCTCATGCACTCGTGGGGCAGGGACTTCTAGAGTTTGAGATTAACTGATGTTCCACTGGGTTCATGGGTGATCCACTGGCGCTAGAGGTTTCAGTACTGTTGGGATTATGAATATGAGTGCTACACTCAACCTAGGGCTGATAGCCTGAATGTACCATTAGTGAGACAGAGAGACAGATTCTCTCTGTTGCCATCACTGCTGTTACACTGGAATGAACTGATGCACTCTGTTCTGTGCCGCTCTGCTTTGGAGCCAGTCGAGTAGAGATTGAAACTTCCAGTAACTGTGAGCTAAATAAACCTTTCCTTTCTACAAAGCACTAGGCATGGTTTCAAATTAAATCCTGAGGGGATTTGTCTGACCTTGGGAGATATAAAAGTTACAGTTTTTTTATGTAGGTCTTGCTTTAACTTGTTCTTAATCAGCCAGCAGAAAAGTTTAACCATGAGATATAAAGTATAAAGTAGATTAGTATGCTGAGCTGTAAAAGTCTTAAATCAATAGCTTGTGATATTGCTAGTTTACCAGGAACCCATTGCGATTATAAAATATTGAACTATGTACACAACTACATTCTCTTAGTTCAATGAGAAGAAATTTTTGGACCAATCATGAGTAGAAAAAATTATCATGTCTACACCCTGTGCTCTGTATAACTACTATGAGAACAACGATATGCATTGTATCAATTATTGGGAATATACTACCATCTTGTTTTTGAAAAAAATTAAAATAAAAAAATAAACCTTTCTTTCCTTTATTTTGGGTATTGGGTGTTTGTCCCAGCAATGAGAATAGGGTAACTGAGACATATAGAAAGTGAAAACACACACAAAAAAACCCAGCAAATAATGATTGAAATAAAAGCAGACAATTCTTCCATTTTTCTGATAAGCATTTTCTTTCCAAGACCTGCCCTGCTGGAATCTGTCAGGTATGGTAGAGAGACACTGACTCACAACCACGCTTCTGAGCGCGAATGCTGCACCTTGCTCTGACTTGTCTTCCTGACATGCTCAATCAAAGGTATTTGCCTTAGGGCTGCTGTACCTTGGAGTGCTCCTAGTTTCTGTGTAACTCCGCTCACTCTCAAGTCATGGCTTCCTCTGGTTGGCTACATGACCTGCTGATTGGTGAGGTACCTCCACTATTCCAGAGGCCCCTGTATGCTTGTCAAAGCTCAGGCTTTTCCTGATGGAGTGGCAAAACAAATGGACAGGCCACTGAGCTCTGTGCTGGATAGAGGTGTGGGGTAAGGGGATTAGCAGCTCACTGGACTCCATGGCAGCATTTTCAGACTCAGTCTGCTCTGGCAACCGGATACAACCAGTTTGGCCTGTAATCTCTCTAGCCTTAGTTGAATCATTCATGATACCTATGATTAAAGCATGGCTTTCTCTCATCCAGTCACTGTGGCTGGGTGACCTTGGGGGTCCTGAAGTACAGCCATTTTGCAGTTCTCCTATAATTTAGTTTTATACAATTAACCATTTCCCTCAGTGTCTCCTAACGAAACATTCTTAGATGTGGTATCTCCACCTCTGGTCTACTATATGACAGGAGTCACTTTTAGACCAAAACTCAGATTTTTTTTTGTAGTTTGATAACATTTGTAGTATTTTGTGGTGATAGATTTCTCTTGAGACTGATACTGCCAGCTTAGTCTGTTCTTTCTCCTAGAAGCTTATCTTGTGTCAAAGAGTTCCTACTTCCTGAGAAACAGAACTACTTTTCCAACTGCTTCTTTCTTTTCTCTGCACTGTTCTTGGATTCTCCAGCTGCTCTGTACCTTCTTATGATCCCAGCAGCTCTTTCCAAATTGTCAGAGATCTACTTTACTCTTCCCTTCATCAATGTATTTATTTTTTTTAAACGTGTCTCCATTCCAGGTGATGGAGTGACTATATTTTGCTGTTATATTTTTACTTTTCTTACATTTTTTAACTCATATTATGGCTAGCTCAGCTTGCCCTGGGGGTAGGGCTGGAGCAGCATATGGTTCTAAGGGTCAAACCATAGTCTATGCAGTTGCCTAAGCTTGTCTAAGCAGGTGCTTTAGACTGCTGAGCTATGTCACTGGCCCTGTATTTTGCTGCTGGTCTCTATTTCTCTTGATAGCTCAGTGGAGTAAGTGCTTACCTGATAACTACAAGGCCCTAAGTTCTATCCCTGGTACCACACACACACACACACACACACACACACACACACACAAAGAAAAATTAATTTTTCTTTGCTATGATCTGAATTTTTAAAAATCAGTAATATAGTATGCCCTAAATAACAGTGGAGTATTTTTTAAGTGTCTGAAAATATGACCAATGAATATGTAAAACTGTTCAAAATCAAAAGCATTATAGTATACCTCTGAGAAATTTTAGGTCAGCCATGCTATTTCTAGGAAAATGGAAACAAGACATGTTCCAAAGGATTCTGCTCTTCTTTCTGTCAGTAAGTTAAAACACATAATATTTTCTGCACAACTCAATAATTTTTAATCCATCAAGCTTTACAAGTAGGCAGGGAGGTTACTTTTTTTTTAAATTATGGCCAGCTCAATCTGCCCTAGGGGTGGGGCTGGTGCAGCATGTAGGGCAGGGGATCAAACTGCGGTCCCTGCAGTTGCCTAAGCCTTCCTAAGCAAGCTCTTTAGACCACTGAGCCATCTCACCAGCCCAGGGAGGTTACTCTTGATGCTAAAAGGCCCTCTGAATTAGGCTGCCTTGATTCTGTGAAGTACCTAAGAGAGTTGGTGCATCTACACAACAAAGATCCCGAGCCGGGCAATCTCCCCAGTACAACTGTGATGGAGCATTTATCACACTCACAACAAAAGCAGAAGGAAGCTCATAGCTGGCAGAAATTAGAAGTTAGAAATAAGGTCAAAGATGGTGCAGGGTCTCTTCTTATCCAGCCAAAATTCTGTGAAAACAGTCATAAGTAGAGCCAGGGAGAACTGGTACTTGGATCAATATGGAGCCTGAGCAGAAGAACTGAGAGGATCTGTAGAGGAGGATAGCCAGATAACAGACAAGGCATTCATATGGGCAGAGTGGTAGTCATAGACAGCTGCAGAGCTCAATCTGTAGTTCTCTGAAAAGCAATACCCAGAGCATAGTGCACAAGCATTGAGCCAGAAGACTGAGCCAAAGAGCAGCAGGAGGCTTTATCTTTTATGCTGTGGGGAATTTCATATGAGCAGCATGTGCTAATCTTGTAGTGGTGTTCAAATAGTCTGTGCTAATCCTATGG
Organism: Myocastor coypus; assembly: GCA_004027025.1. NCBI lineage: Eukaryota > Metazoa > Chordata > Mammalia > Rodentia > Myocastoridae > Myocastor > Myocastor coypus. Next base: position 29,280 of record PVJA010022220.1, read on the forward strand.
TAGTAAAAATACATTTTACTTCATGGTAAAATATAGATTTTAGAAGCATATTTTATATATTTCTTGCAAGAGTTCATAAGCTTTTTGGCATGCAAGCTATATGGCTACCACACTACACATTTACCACACAAGTTATCACAGAGGGACACTGGTTTTATGGTTATCACAAGCTAGTTTAGACTCAGAACATAAGCTTAAAGCCAGGCAGAAGCATAAGATGGGTTATTTCATGCTCATATCAAAGCTATATTTTCCCAAAAGAAGAAAGCACAGTGGCTGAAAGCACATTTAATATTCCAGATTAAAAGAAGAAATACAGGTTCTAGGCAACATATCAGAATTTCCACATCATAAGGGAAGAAGAAGTGGGAACACAGTGGGCAAATGACTCTCCACAACTACTTACATCCCTCTAGCCATTCTGCCGTCCTAATTCAACAAGTTTCTTATGAAGATTTGAGGATTCATTCTTGAACTGATTCTAAGTCACAGAGCTATCTGCTGAGCACCAAAGCTCTATAAATACAAAATTCCCAAAATTTCTACATCCTGCCTTGCACTTCAGTAATTGTTCCTCCAAGTAGCTGGAAAAAAAAAAAAAAAGAATATGAAGTTCTTCCAACACGTAGGTGGACAATTCCAGACCCTGAAGCACGGATAAGGGTCTGAGGGAAAGAAGTATGCATAGATTCATCCAAAGTAGCTATACTTCTATAAGTGGCAGTTTTCCAAATATTTCCTGATTTATCCAAAGCAGACTTGAGAAATCCCCCACCTACTGTTTGATTAAGAGAGAACTAAATGGTGATATCTGAGTGAGACAGGGAGAGACTGAGGGTAGCTCAATGCTTGAAAACTAATCTGTTAAGTTAGGTTTACTTATCTCAGGTTTAAGAATATGAAAGAAATGATAAAAAAGCCCTAAATATATAAAGTTAAATCCCACCCCACATCCAGGTACCTCTTGTTATAGAAGCTGTGTTCAACTATGTTTCACTTTTCTGTTATACAATTTCTTTTATTTATTTTATTTTTTATATATTTTTTTCCAATTTCATGTTTATTTTCTTAATTTTAGCCTTTTTCTTGTCTCCAATATTCCCAGTTAATTTTGTTTATTGGCTTTACATTTAACTTTAAGGATTTTATTAAAATTTGAATATTTCCTATTTTATCAAGATTGACCTTACTGGTTGTCTTACTTACTTTTTACTCATTGCTGCGACAAATACTTGACATTCAAAATGAAGGAAAGAAAGGTTTATTTAGCTCACAGTTTGTGAAGGTTTTAGTCCCTATTCCGCTGGCCCAAGGCTAGAAGTATGCAGAGAATATCCAGTTCATGGCGGCGGAACAGCAACAAAATGGTGACAGAGGCAGCCAACCAAACAGGGCAGCAGAGCAACAGCACGAGTCTGTCTCTCTGTCTGTCTTTTTAAATTACATCAGGCTCTCTGCCTCAGCCTATCTGCCTTAGGCTACACCCATAATCCCAGAAGTACTTAAACACGTAGTCCCAGGAATCATGGATCAAGTCTCAAACTCTAGATGAGTATTAAATCACATAATCCCAGTGACTCATGAGTCAAGTCTCAATCTATAGAAGTCCCCATCCCATGACTGCATGAGGCTTTGAGGGAGCAACTAGACATAAACCATAACATTGGTCAATCGAAGTTCAGTCTCTGAAATTTAAATCCTATTAGTAATGTACTTAGCTGATCTTTCAAGTGGGCCTAGTGAGAAACTAAGCAACAGAGAATGCTTCATCTAATTCACAATAATTTTTATGAGAGTCTAGTAGCTTGCTGAAATTTATTTTTACTTCTCTGATCTCATATTGAGAACTGAAATCATTCATCCCTGTACAGTTTACTGTCTATAGTAACATAATTTTATTATGTATTTACAGCTTCAAATCTTTATTATTCCCAGAGATTTTTTTAGCCCAAGAAAATAAAACTTTATTGTTTACTATAAGAAATCCTTTATTCTTCTTATTGGAATGTGCTAAAATATCCATAGGGTCTTCAGTAAGAAACATCTACAGTTCACATATCTGAAGTCATTGGATATTTAATGTTAAAATCTTTTGTCTTTCTACAAATCCAAATATTCTGTAAGAATCACTACAAAATCCTAAATCAGTTTAACCCATTCATCCCACTTCTAAACTCATAAGCCTGTCTTGAACTCTACTTCAAAATCTGAATAATTTAAATCTTTTCCATTCTACTCTGACAAAACTATTAGATTCTACTGATGTAGAGCCTCTCTTACAGCTGAATTGTAATCAATAAAACAACTTTTTGTGATGACTATTTCTTCTGGTGATAACAAGGGACTTGAAATTTGATAAAACAAAATGTTATCAGCTCTCTAATGGTTTATTTTACTGACTCCAGAAAATGAAATGTCACATTTAGAGGACACTGCACTTGATATTCTCTAGGTTCACTTTCAGGGAATACCAAATAAAATAAATAGCAGTACCCTAGATAGTACTTGAACTCCAGTTTGAACTTTTAATTGCTGTGTACTATGGCTGTTTTTTTTTTTTTTTTTTTTTTTTTTTTTTTTTTTTTTTTTTTTTTTTTTTTTTTTTTTTTTTTTTTTTTTTTTTTTTTTTTTTTTTTTTTTTTTTTTTTTTTTTTTTTTTTTTTTTTTTTTTTTTTTTTTTTTTTTTTTTTTTTTTTTTTTTTTTTACTGGTTTGTTTATAATCTTCAGGCATCTTTAAAGCTTTTCTTTGAGTCCAGTAGTACTCACTGTTTCTGTAGTTTTCTATATTCCTGGAGAAGCAATAGCCAGCAACAGTAACTTCAGGAGGATTGTAATCTGTTTCATGGTATTGTGGGTTCAGTCTGTTTGTGTGGCTGTAAAGAAGGAACATCACAGCAGGATACCACAGAGTATAAATGCCTAGCTTGTGGTGACTGGGAAGCAGAGCAGGAAGGGGTGAGGGATCAAATACATTGCTCAAGGTAACACCTCCATCCCTTACCTGGGCACACCCAGAAGTATGCTTTAGAATTCCCCTCAGTTGCTCTCAGGCAAATTGAACAGTCCAGTTCAGTCACCACACTGGCCATCCATGTAGGCACTTTTTAGTCAAATTTTCGTAGAATGACCTTTGAGATAGCTTTTGAACGCTGAATGCAAGCAGCAGTAGCTAGTGGCTTGGAAATTATATCATCTGTGCTGAAACCTATGCCAAAACAGCTTCTGTGAATAATTTCCCGTCATGGCTGGCAGTCTCACTTTAAATAAGATAGTCTGTAAGGAAGAGTATCCATAAATACACTTGCTGCTACAACTGGTAGAGGCATCTTGCCTTGTAATTAGGGTTTCCTATACAAGAAGTTATATGCTTTCATATATGCACAAGTGAACGTAGCTATGACTGGAATGGGCAAGTGTACCCCACTTTACAGTGATGTTCTCAACTAAGAATGAATGCTTCAGAGAGAAAGAAACTGTTGCTAATTCTGCTAGCTTAGAATGCAGTGTATGTTTGGATTTCTTTTTAATCCCATGATCTTTTTGTCTTGTAAGACACTGAAGGCCTGGAGGAAATCCTAATAAATTTAACCCAAGTGTCTTCTTTTTTGGTATCATACACTGGTTTCATAGGTACAGAGAGTTGACAGAATTAGCATGATTCAAAGACAAATTTTGGATGTTTATCTTTTAAAATCTTCTTTACTTTTTTTTGGGGGGGGGGATAATGGCACATATAGCTTCTACAATTTTTTTTTTTTTTTGTCTTTTTGAGACAGGGTCTCACTATGCAATTGAGGCTGGCCTTGAGCTCACTTTTGTAGCTCATGCTGGTCTCGAACTCGCACCGATCCTCCTGCCTCAGCCTCCCGAGTGCTGGGATTACAGGCGTGCGCCACCATGCCCAGCCTAATCCTCCTTTTGTACTTCATATTTTTAGCTGCCAACAATATATAGTAAAGAAACCAGAAGAAGACATCAAGTAAGCCTTTAATTTTCAAAGATGATTAATAAATACATCTTCCTTTTTGGAGACACCATTTTTGTTAATATTTAGGAGTTGAAAATAATAAAAGCATTTAAAAATTTTATTAGTAAATGGTTGTACTATGGTACATACCAGTTGCATTCATTACGGGGAGTTGGGTTGCACAGAACACATCTTCATTCGTCTTACTTCCTCTTCTCCTTTTGTCCTTCTGTCATATGGTCCCCTTTCTATTTGTAAAAGACCTACTTCTGTGTTTCCTCTTAATGAAAAAAAAAAAAAAAAACTAAGAACAATTATTGTAGAAGTGAAAAATATTAGTCTCAGAATTCTTGGGCTCTGCTGTTTTCTTTCAGAGTTTTATTCCCACTGTCTATGGCAGGGCCTGTCGTAAATGAGAATAAAATGAAGGAATGCGATGACAAAATCAGTGGTTGGTGAGCAGTTTAGGGTAGCCATACTGGACTTCATTGGAGAACTTTGAGAGGAGAACTTTAACCATTAGATCTGCAGATGCAAGTGTTTGCCTCTCACAGTCCAAGAGCAATCTGTAGTACTCCAAGTAATAGCTATTAGATCAGTTCTCAAAATTACATCTTGCACTGGGAGAATTCTGTATAAATGTTCGATTCATAAAAAAGTACTTAAGATCCGTTTATATGAATTTAAACAGCCCTCCCCAAGTTGTCCCCCTCTCTTCTCTCTTCTACGTAACACTGGAGCATACCAGGCAGTTGAACTAGATAACAATGGGAGTCTTGAGAATTTCAGTTGATATTTGGACATGCAACAGATTCTGCTGTGATATTAAATTGTATAATAAATCTGTCCTAATATTATAAATATTTTATTTCTATGTTTCCAAAACCATAACCATAAAAGTTCACATTTTGGTCTTCTCTTTTCAAGTGGAATGACTTATTGATTGCTCATTGTCCAAAAGGGGATGATTTAATCTTTGGGTGTTTATGTAGTTTTTGTTTTGTTTTATTTTAGTTTGGTTTCTCTTTCTGTTGATTTCACATTGAATTCTATTGGAATTTGATAAGATTCAATAAATAATTTAAAGTTCTATATTTGGTAAGCTTGATGTATGGTCTAAAATACAATTTATCTTGGTGATTCTCCCATGAGATACTTGAGAATAATATGCTTTATAGCAGCTAGAATTTTTTTTTATTGTTTTTGGGGCTTCTTCAGAAAGTGACTGCTTTCTTCCATGTGGGAAACTAAACTTGGATCTCATGTTTTGGTTTTGGAATCAGTGTAACACTAATTTTCAAGGAAATCCTTAAAAATAATCCCACTATTTCAATTTTATTAATGTGGTAGTTCATGGATGAATTTTCAAGTTGAGGGAATGCCCCGCTGACTTAAGTGAGCAAAGCTGCCAGAACATTATAAAAAGGGAATGGAAGAAAGGATTTCAGTAGAT
>PVJA010022221.1:0-34563 GCA_004027025.1 Myocastor coypus
GATGATGAAAATATGTAATATAACCATTGTTAAATTTAAACAATAAAAGAATTGAAAAAAAAGAAAAATTTAGACAGAAAGTAACACAGTGAGTAGAACTAAATGAAATGACTAGATATATTTTCTACAATATATTTCAATAAAAGATAATAATGTAGAATACTGCTTCAGTCTTAGTATCGAGAAAGCACAAAGACCAATAATCTATGACCAGTAGCAATATCTTTCTAATGTACAAGCAATATATAGAAAATTATAAGTATTTTTAAATTTGCATGTATTTCTGTCTTTTTTCACTGACTTTGCCTACACTATTATATGTAATCTGTTATTTTTTCTAGTCTTTCTATATTCTAATCAATTAAAAAAAGAATGTCATGCCAGGTATATAGTTCAGCAGCAGAAGCTCCTACTAGCAACTGTAGTCTTGAATTTAATTCACAGTATGAAAGAAAGAAAGAGAGAGAGAGAAAGAGAGAGAGAGAGAAGGAAGGAAGAAAGAAAGAAAGAAAGAAAGAAAGAAAGAAAGAAAGAAAGAAAGAAAGAAATATTTCTTTCTATCTGGAAAAGAAAATAATATTACCTAGATTAACTTCCTTGACCCTTCCTTACAATTCCTTGAGTTCCATAACAATTTCTTTGACTTCAAATTTTACGACTGGGTGTGGTGGCACACACTTGTATTCCCAGCTCTTGGGAAGCTGCAAACAGGTGTATCACTATGAGTAACAGTCTAGTGGTGAGACCCCTAACACCCTATAGACCTTTTCCTAAAAATAAAACAAAATAAAATAATTATCAATTATGCGGTCATGGATAAAACAACCTATCTTGCCAACTCTCAGTTTCTTACCTGCCCTGCACAATGGTTTGGATGATCCAGGGCTAAAATTGAAATCTTTCTGTAAACAACTTACTCTCTGAGTGGTGGATTATTCATTGTAATTACTTCAGTTCAAATAGTGGATGATAAAGTGTGGAAAGATCCCAGGTTATTTCTCCTTACAAAGAAATCTTATCAGAATAAGATATCTCAGACAGCTAACTGGAGAATACTGTATTCTAGAAATATGCCAAGTTTATCAAAAGCTTTCCGTTATAGATAATGTATCACTGTTCTCTTTGAAGGCTTTTCCTCCTAGGGAATTCCAGGCTTCAGAAAGCAGCATCCTGAGCTTTTCTTCCCTTTCACACCAAACATCAAATACATTCTTGCTGACTGCACTTCCATGGCTAAAAGTCTTATCAAAAGAAATAAAAATCTGGGTGGTTTACATAAAGTTACATGAAAGATAGAAATTTATGAAACTCTGAACTTTCAGATAGAGGCACTTAACTAACATCAAATTAAGAAAATTAATCGCAAAGTTAGAAAAGGGATTGCAACTTCTAGATTTTTCTTAAATTCCTAACCTAAGTCATCACCTCACACAAGTCTCGATTTAATTATTTTTGTGGCAGAAGATACTGGAAAAGAGCTTTTTTAGATTGATTTGGTAATTCAATGTGGTGGTTGTGATGTACTCCTAGGTCAGTAAACATCAGTGCTTTCACTATGTGAACCATGACTATAAACACACACTTGGCATCTAATTATGTACTGAGATTTTCCTGCTCAAGCCAGACACAGTAGCTGGGCCAGTTGATTTGCATCTGGCTAGCTCCAGGTAGTGAATCTCATACCAGGAATGGGTGGCTTTCCTCAAAGCCACGTGCTATAAGTAGCAGAAGTTCATGCCTCAATGCACATTTCTTGGTATGTTGTAGGCAGCTAACACTAAAGAACAGTCTGGCCTGGAGATATGAACCCAAGCAAAAGAAAAAATGTTCCTCGATTGAAAGTCACTTGCCAAAATATGATGGCATTTTCTATCTTCTTGCTTCAAAATATAATTGAACATGAAAACTCCCCAAACCCTAACTGGGCAAATAACCTGCTATTAAGTTCCTCTGATAATGCTCACATCTGTTAGCTCGTTAGAGACAAAGATGAATGCTACTTGCAATCAGTGCTGGGGACATGCCCAAATAAAATGCATAGCCCTGCTGGATGGGTTGCTAGTTCATCTTTGCCAGCCTTTACAAGTTTTAGTATTACAAACAAGGGCATGGTCTCCAAGCTGGTGGCTGGGAAACTCCCAGGAAAGTTCTGAAGTCCCAGCTGCTGGTCTGAAGGTTTGGCGAGTGGAAGATGACTGGCATGGAGCCCGACGAGCAGAGCCCAGCTGTACCTGGTGTCTAGACAGACTGCAGATGGGGGAGTTGGGTTACAGCTGCTGAGACTGCATGATCCGCACTGCTAGGGGAGGAGAGAGAGAGAGGAAAGGAGAAGGGGCGGAGCAGGGGAGGGGACTGAAGAGGGCGGGGAAGGGAGGAAATGGGGAATGGAAGGGAGGCTGAGCGCAGGCAGCTCCTGATAGTCAAACGGTGAGGCCCACAGTCTGGCTCCCTGTAACGCATCCCAGGAAAAGAGAGAATTTGTGGGGCTTGCAGAGTTTAAAAATAATCTATCCTAGATGCCGAGGAGGAGAAGAAAAAGTTGACTAATGGTCACATCATCCACTGCTTCAACCATTCTTTCCTCTGTATTTCCACCCCCTCCCATTCCCACTGTCCTCCTCTGGGAGCCTTGTTCTTTGTGATTATGAAGCGTAATTTCTCTAACCCAGCGTGATGGGTCCATCATCCACAAGATTAGAAGTCTAGAACAATAGGATGAAAAAATTTAAGTGAGTAGATTTTGTAACACAAGCAAAAGCAGTTTGCTGCCTGATACCTGTGTTTTAGGGTTTTCTCTTCCACAAACCACATCATTTCTTAGGGAGTTTGCAAGCAAGTAAGCTTGGATGATCATCTGGCCTGGAGGGAAGAACCTGGGTTGCAGAAGAAAGGCGTGTCAGAATGAAACTACATTAAAATTGCTATCAGGCAGCATGCTTGCTGTCTAAACTTGGGCCATGAATCTGATCATTCTCAGCATTCATTCCATCCATATAAAGAGTGAAATAATTTTTTTAAATTAGCATTTTTATAGGTTTTAAATAAAATATAAGTAAAAAAAGCCTGGGGCCGTCATCGACACAATCTTTGCACCTCACTAAAATTCATGGGTTGAAATCTCATCCGTAATGTGGTGGCATTTGGAAAAGCAGTCTGTGGCTGGTAACTGCATCATGGAAGAGGAGCCCCCTTCAGGACAGCTGGTGCCCAGATGAGAAGAGGCCACACAACCAGCTTGTTCTCTCTTTCAGATGGAAGGATGGCACTCAAAGCCCCCAGCTGGCAACAAGGAAGCATCTTTCCTCAGAACCAATTTGCTTCTGTGACTTTGAGCAAGGTCAGGGGACCTAGGGGAATATAGGATATATTCTAGTTGTCTAACTCACATGTATGTTGACTGGTTATCATGGGCCAGCCTATCATTCCTAACTCTCATTTAAAATTTAAATGTAAAATCAAAAGTAAAATAAAATCAACTTTCTTTTGTACTATGAGAATTCAATTTTAAGTCAGTGTCACTGTCACTGTTCGTCTGTTACCCCTGTGGAATTGCTAATGAGAGCTGTGTTTCCTAAAGGAGGTTTTAGGTGTCCATGCGGCAGGAAACTGAAAGGATGATAAGACAGGAGTTTTATCTTTTGAACTTGACATCATAGTGCTCTACCCACTATACCTTCAGGATCCGACCTGGGAAGATACCTACCTGAGCCTGGTATACTCAGGCATGCCTTTAGTCCTACCACTCAGAGAAGCTGAGGAAGAAAAATATAAGTGTGATCCCAACCTGGACCACTTCTTAATTTAGGCAGACCTTGCCTCAAAGCAAGAAAATAAATAAATAAATAAATAAATAAATAAGGGTTGGGGATGCAGCTCTGTGTGAAGTCCCTGGGCTCAACCCTCAGTGTAATAATGTAAAAGAAAAAAAAGATACTTCCCTGTACTTAGTCTGGCTTTTGTTAAGAATGAACTAAACAATTTTGTTTGTTTGTTTGTTTGTTTTGAAGAGACTAGCGACGGTTATGCCATGCATAATTATTTTCAAAGTACTTACTCAGTGTAAGACTTAAAACAAATATATTTTCACAAAAAGTAAACAGATAGTTAATAACACAAACTTTCTTTGCAATGAACTAAGACAAACCAGTTGAAAAAAATGAAACACATTACTATGTGCTGAAATATTTATGCAACAGAAGAATATGTAATGTGTGGAAATACATGAAAGTCTCCCAACTTCCGTACACCGTTATAACGTTGGCACCTGACAGTGTATGTTTTGCTAAACTAAAACATGTTTTTATTCAAGAGATAGAGAATTAGCTATGGACATTGCTTATCAATTCAATCATTCAACAACTGTCTAAATAGTCTCATCCCACTCTGCAAAAAAAAAAAAAAAAAAAAAATTAAAGGAACTCTTAAGGAAATACAAGAGTTCTCTTAGTTGTTTTGCTGGACCAGAGATTGTACAAGGTTCTTTAGAGGCGCATAAAAATAGGGGTGGATTGCTTGTTTTATTTTCTACTTTTGTTGGTCACTACACTGGAATTTTATATATTGAAATTCATTTAAACCTCAGTCCAACTCAGCAAGTCAAGGGAAAGATTAAAAAAAAGACAGAAACACAAGTAGACAAAAACTCATCTGTACCACTTCCTCTTACTGTCTTACACATATATTGTATTAAAGACATTCTTACTTTATATAATTGGCAGTGAAATATAATTATTAATAGTCAAAAATATTCTCTTGAGATATTTTCAGTCTTCCTGCTAGATGAATAGATAAGTGGAATTTCAACTGGATAGAATATTAAACTGCCCTAAATTCAAAGTCTCTCATAAGTTTTCTGAATAACAGTGTGAGTCCTTATAAAAGTGCCATGACAGTGAAAATCAAGAGACCATTTTTTTTTCTTATATCTGGCTTAAACAGAGCCCTAGGAATAGAGGCTTTGAAATTAACTTATCTGTAATTATAACAGATAAACCTAGCTTAGGTTAACATTTAGACTTTCGGGGTAAATCTTTTATTTGTTGATTGAAACAGGTTAGAGGGTCCAATTGAGCTGAATAGAGTCAATTTGTTTATACATATTAAATGGGGGGATGTGTGAAAGATAAAGCTAAGAATAATAGATGAAATCTGTAATGAGTTACCTTCATGGAATTGAATCCAAAACTGAGTTGCAACTATTCAAGAAAATAATGATGTAGTAGGAGTGAAGACGCTGATTTTTTTTGTTTTTAGTTAGCATTACTGGCTCCCTAGTACACATACTCACCATGCGGGAAGTGGTACACACACAGCTTTTGGTCCTTTCTGTTTATCTCCCTTCCTCTCCTGCCCTTCTCCCCATCCAAGGTGCCTTTCCTTTCTTTCAAAGAACCAACACTTTGATTGATTGACCTTTTGTACATTATTTTTGGTCTCAATTTTTTTTATTTGTCCCCTTTGATCTTTATAGGACCTTTTTCCCTCTCTACATTTCAGATTTTGATTGTTTTTGTCTGTTCTAAATCCTTGAGATGCAGGGGGTGTTTTTATCTGTGAAATGGTTCATTTATAGCTGGATTTCTAAACCATATTAGCCATTCCTTTTCTTGTTGTTGTTGTTGTATTTTAGGGAAGGGTCTACAGGGTGTTCAGGGTCTCACTACTAGACTGGACACATAGTGATCCACCTGTTTACAGCCCCCCAAGAACTGGGATTACAGGTGCATGCCACTGTGCCCAGTCTCAGTTGCCATCTCAGGGTGCCCTGGGGGTGGGGCCAGCACGACAGGCCTAGGGATAGAAACCCTGGTCCCTGAGCCTATTGCACGGGGTAGTTTTACCTATGATGACAGGTTTTAGGCTTGTCTGTTTTGTAGCATCGCTTTGGTAAGGCAGTGAGGGAGTTAATCTCTCTTTTTTAAAATTATTTTTCTTGTTTCAGAACTTTTGTTTGTTTATTTAGCTTCATGGCCAGCTCAGCCTGCCCTAAGGGCAGGGCTGTCGCAGCATGTGGTGCCAGGGATCGAACTGTGGTCCCTGCAGCTGCCCAAGCTTTCCTAAGCAGGTGCTTTAGACCACTGAGCCATCCCACCAGGCCCCAGAGGGAGTTCATCTCTTCAAAGAGATTAACCAGTGTCTAAGATGTCCATTCAATCTTGGTCAAGTGTTTAATTAATTGTTCTATTCTCTTGGAGCAATTATCCACAGAGTTTAAGGCATATAATCTAAAATTATTCAAAATAGACAATATTAAACTACGAGTACAAGCAGCATAACTAAAAATAGTCACAAGATCTAAACATACTTTTCATAAAAAAAAAGACACCTGAGTGGCTGACCAAATAGCTCAGTGGATTAAAGTGCTTGCAAGCAGGTGCAGGGGCAGGAGGTTCGATGCCCGGGCCTGCCATGCCGGCCCTCCCCCTAAACCAGGGCACGCTGAGACAGTGATTATGACTGGGCATGGTGGTGCACACATATAGTCCCAGCTCTTGGGAGGCTGGGAACAGGTGGATCACTACAAGCCTGATCTACTAGTGAGACCCTGAACATCCTGTAGATGTTTCCCTAAAATACAAAAATAAAAATTTAAAAGACACCCAAATAGCAAGGAAGTATATGAAAAGATGCCCCACTGCATACGTCATCAGGGCACTACAAAACAAAATAATGAGATAATCTTACATTTTCCTTATAATGGTCAAAATCTTAGAAGTGTGACTGATAAAATTAGTTTCTCTAATCCCAGGAAAAATATCCAAAAATAATACTGTTTTTACTTATTCCTTAAAATTTATATTTTTACATTTAATTATGAAAGTTAAAAATGAAATTGATTCAACATCTCTGTTTCAGGCCAGAGATGCTGATTGACATTTTTCCACTTCTTAAAACTTTTACCCTCATTACTGCTATAAAGCTGTTGTTTTGAGAATAATATTTTGTTTTATGGTAGAATGCTTAGTCTTATTTATATTGTAAAACTATAAACAGCTTAAATATTTGAATGAATGCAAAGGCTTTCTCAGTTGCAGCAAGTAAAACTGAGCTTTGAAACTTAATGATTTCTCATTTATTTGGGGTAAAATTCCAAGTCCTGCATACCAGAGGCCACGTAGATGCATGATTTAATGCTGAATTTCTGATTCTCTTTGTCCATCCCTTACTCTGCCATCGAGACGGAGATTTTTCTCATATTTTAATTCATGCTAATTAAGTTTCCACTGAGTTTACTTTTCTTATCGAGAACATATATTACTTTCATGTTTTGATTATTATTCCTCTAAGGTTACTTTCTTATCAGCATTGGATATTGAGTATGTTATTACTTATTTTATTTTCTCATATAATTTCTCTAACAACTTTGTCTAATGGGGCATCAGTCTATTCCTGTGACCCCCACATCAAGCTTACTTGAAAGGCACCAATTACATGATCACATTATACTGTCAATTAACCTATGGATCTTAAGAATCACATCTTCTCTCTACTGGAAAAACAATTTAAATCACGCATTCACACTTGTATGTCACACACGGAAACACTGTTTGATGCTCAGGAAGTATTTTATAAACTAATTTGATAAAATAAACAGTCTTCTCACTATAACCCCACTTCACAGGGATTTTTAAGCTCCAAACCTTTAAAGAAGTATTTCACCTTCATTTATTTAATAGAATTATTTTTCTGGAACTTTTTTGGATAATAATTTCAGAGCATATAACCTGCATTAAAATTAGCAAAATGGAAGGTCTATATTAAATTAATATATTTTCATTGTCCACTATGGGCCAGTCACTGTGAACTAAATCTCATGTTTAAGCATTTTAGATTTCATTTGACATTCTTATAAGCAAAGATGTATAAAAGAAAAATGTATGAAAAATATGAAAAATGTCCTATGTGTTTACCTCAGAATATCCTTCTTTCCTTCAGGTTCCCTCTCTTTCTATATTTAATTGCATTTGGTGCAATGTTTCCCCTCTAATGTTTGAAAGAATTCCACAGATCACCTTGAAGCACCTGGGAAACTTCAGTGGAACTACTTGGGCTGTGTGAAATGGCCTCTCCCTATTCTGATGTTGCTTAGTTTCCTTTACTCTTTTTTTCTCAGATATTTTATTATTTTTCTTAATACAAGACTGCCAGTGATTACTTATTTAGTCTGTTTTCTAGGACTCCTCCCCAGAGATACATCTAACTCTAGCAATTATAGCCTCCTGTAAATTGAAACCAGATCATTGTGACTTCTAAAATTCTCCTCTAAATTAGTACTAAATTGACACTGCTTAAAGTTCCAAAGGACTTTTTAATGAATTGAGCAGGACACTCAACACTGAGTCCTATTTCTACTGTACTTTTACAAGCTCAATATCATGCCATGTAATAGTAAAGGAATCATGGAAACAACTTTGGAATAGCAATGTCTCACTCTAAAAGGAGGCTCACACACTTACAAAAAATGCTCTCTAAAAATAGGTTGACATCAAAAACAAAACAAAACATAAAGGGCCTCAGAGCTAAGGCACAGCCAAGCACTTTCCAAACTGTCAAACTAAAGTCAATGTTACAATCAACTAAATCAAATGAACAAGTTGCTTCCTCAGTGCATTTAAAGTTCTGTTTACATTCCTATCCTGTAGCCTGTGAAGTATGTAACAGCATAATACCTATGAAAACAATGCAATACCTTAAACTGTTAAAAAGCTTTCCTACATTGTTTCAAACTGTTTTCTAAAAATATTTTGTATTCCCTTTAATAGCAAAAAATTAGAAGTAAATTTTAAAAATGTTAATGATTAGCCAAGCATTCCACAAATCATAACCGGAAATTTTTATGGGTAGAGTCCCTGGCTAGGCATCAATTGGTGCTGGCTGATCAGGGTCATGGTTGATGTAGGTTATAGTGACTGTTGTCATTTCTTAAAATAAAATCAAGTTTTCACATCAGTTAAGTCTTGCTTTCCCAAGCTATTTCTTTGTAAGCTACAATTATTTTGCTAGCGTTTTATCTACAATAGATCTCTACTGAAATTGTAGTCAATCCTTGCAAACTCTTTCTCTGCTTTACCAACTGTTTCTATAATTTTCTGAAAGCATTGTAGTAATTTATGCAAGGTGTATATGGGATTTACTAGTCTTAACGTCTATCTGCAAAAAGTAGTTCCTTTGCACATAGATAGACAGAATTTCTAATGCATCCATGAAACTGCAGCAGTGAAGTCACGCCTTTACATTCCACTTCTAATTCTATTTCTCTTACTTTTTCTGCCACATCTACAAGAACTTCCTTTACTAGACTTCTGGAGTCCTCCAAGTCATCTATGGATGTTGGAAAAACTTCTCCCAGACTGCTGTTCAAGTTGCTATTTTGACTTCGTCTAATGAATTGCACATGTTCTTAATGGTATCTGGAGTAGCAAATCACTTCCATGTTCTTCAGTGCACTTTCTTCTCATCCATCAAAGGAATTATTCTCTGTGGCTGAGTGATCCTTATAAAATTCACTTCTTAAGTAATATGATTTTAAAGGCAAAATTACCGCAAGGTCCACAGTCAGCATAATGGATGGGTAGCAGGTATGAAATCCAAACTCAGCTCATGAGACATGTCCATCAAAACACTTGGGTAATCAGATACAGAAGTATTGTTTTGAAAGAATGCTCTCTGAAATGTAGCATGCTTGGGAAAATCCAGTAGGACTTCCAGAACACTAAAGAAGCATTATGTTCATCTTAAAGTTACTGGCTACGTTAGTCCCTACCAAGAGAGCCTGCCACTCCTTTGAAACTTGAAATCAGACTTTGACTCTTCTTGCTACAGAAGTTCTAGATGGCACTTTCTCCAGCTGATAGGATTTTTTCTTTCTGCACCTAACATCTCCTCTGTAATATCACCATATTCATTGATTATCTTTTTTCTTTTCCTTTTTTTTTTTTTTTTGGTACTGAGGATCAAACTCCAGACTTTGTTTTGTTTTGTTTTGTTTTTGCGGAACCGGGGGTTGAACTCAGGGCCTTGTGCTTTCCAGGCTAGCACTTACTCTACTGAGCTGTTTCCCCAGCCCCTAAACTCCAGACTTTGCATTTGCCTGGCAGGTGCCATGGAGCCATCTCCCCAGCCCTTACTGATTATCCTAACTAGATCTTGTAAGCAACTCTTAAGTTTCAGAAATGGCTTCATTCTTTAAACCTCATGAATTAATTTCTGCTAGCTTCATATTCTCCTTTGACTAGAAGTCTCTCCATGACAGCAATAAACTAGTGCCACTTTTGTTAATTTTCTGTTCTCTGAAGTTTCTTCTAAACTTCTCCTAACAAGGAAACGTGTGTGTGTGTGTGTGTGTGTGTGTGTGTGTGTGTGTGTGTGTTGCATGTGTGTGTAACTGGGGATTGAACTCAGACCTTTGTGCTTGTCATCAAACACCTACTCTACTGAGCTATCTCACCAGCCCCAAAGGCATTTATTTTTTATTTTTTATTTTTTTTTGGGACCAGGGTTTGAACTAACATTCTTGCCAGGTAGGCACTTATGTCACAGAGTTATTTCCCCAGGCCCTCAAGAACTTTTCTTTTGCATTTAAAACCTGGATAACTGTTTGGGACAAGAAAATGTTGTTTGGGCTCTTTTAACTTTCAACATGTTTTCCTTATTAACTTTAATGATGTTTAGCTTTTTATTTACGGTAACAAAGTTGCAACTCTTACTTTGGCATTTCTGTGATTACCAGCCGGCTTACTGCACTATAGAGTCCAAGGAAAGGAGACAAATAGGAGAGTGTCTGTAGGGAATCAGAACAACGTGATCAATAACTACATTATTAGCTAAGGAAGACTTGTTAAGGGAACATTAAGGATTCTTCATGACCTATGAGTTATAATGGGTTGAAATCTGTACTCAAAAGTCAGGATTCATGGATGTCTAGGACTTGGCTCACACAAACCTATTGAGTGGCTGGAGGTACAATTTATTTATTTATTTATTTATTTATTCATTTATTGTCTTTTTGAGACAGGGTCTCACTGTGCAGTTCAGGCTGGCCTTGAGATCACTTTGTGGCCCAGGCTGGTCTCAAACTCGCACTGATCCTCCTGTCTCAGCCTCCCAAGTACTGGGATTACAGGCATGCGCCACCACGCCCGGCTTGGAGATACAATTTAAATGACTGAACAAACACGTAGTCTAAATTGTTGGCTCATATTTTTTCTTGATCCCCAGTTTGTTCCTTACATGTAGGCTCAATTTTTTTTTTTCATTACTCAGGTTATCATAGTCAGAAGAAGCCAGAAAAATTACTTTGTCATGGCCAGACTGCTCTCCTAATGTGCATTGTTTACTTTAATGTAAGTAATAGTGAACAGTGGTCAATATATAGTTTTATACTGCTTTAAAAATTTAATTGAGGAAAAAATAACCCTGCCCTTATATACACAGAATGAATTAGACTCTGGTCTCTAGCAGGTTTTGACACTGAGGATAGCAATGTGTAATATTAAAACCATGCTTGGGATGCCCGTCATTCTGGTTTTCTAGATGTATGCTGCTTCTAATGTCATCATGTCATTTATTGCTATCATTGATTGTTCTCTCAAGAAAATGTTTGTTTAAAAAAAAAAAAGGGTTATAAATGAGAATAAGAGAAAAGGAAAACTGCCATATGATTGACCTCCTACAATTTTGTATATGGTTAGATTTCTAAATTTCTGTGTAAAGATGTGTAACTTTTTAATACATTCTATAGGGATTTATTTGAATACCAATGATTGATGAAAAACACTGGTTCCATGTTAAGTCTAAGGCATTTGGCATTCAGAAAGACAGTGATGCCAAGCTCAAGTTCCTAGGGTAATAGTATCACTAAGCTTCTCTTCTGGATGGTTAACAACTTTAGTTTGCAGACCAAACATTAGAAAAAAAGTAGGGCTACAACAATTGCCAATATTTTGACCCTACCCTTTCAAGGTCAGTGAGGATTCAGGACATAAGAGAATCTGTACTGTAACATCCTATAACTCAGTGGTTTCTCAAATTTTCTGTTCAAGAGCATTATGGGGCCACACAAGAAAGGGATCAACAGTGTATAGTGTGCATAAAGAGAGTCACCTAGAGATAAAATATTATCTCAGGCTTCCACAGAGAGCAAACTGATCAAGCAGTGGCTGTGACTCATGCAGATGGCTGACATTGACAAAAGTTATACAAAACACTGTACATGGCTTCAAGGTAAATCCTAAGGAGATTTGACTGACCTTGTCAGATACAAAAGTTCCATGTTTTGTTAAGCAGGTCTTGCTTTAACTTTGCCTTAACCACCCAGCAGAAAAGTTTAACCATGAGATATAAAAAGTAAAACCAGATTAGTATGCTGAGCTGTAAAAAGGACAAGTCAACAGCTTCCAACATTGCGAGTTCTGCTGATAAATCAGTACTGTTAAGGAATATTGGACTATATATACAAGTACTTTCTCTTAGTTTAATGAGAAGAAAGATTTGTACCAATGATGTTTAGTAAAGTTATCATGTCCTCATCTTGTACTCTGAACAACGACTATGAAGACAACAATGTGCATGATAATAATTATTGTGGCTGTCCTACTAACGTGTTTTTAAACTATCTCATTATTTTTCTTATTAAAATTAATAAGATAAAAATAAAAAGTTCAATATAAAAATACCTCAGAAATAAGGCTGTGAGGCTATCTATGTTTCTCTGATATTTGTACATATTTGTGAGGTACAGTGTCATTTGTTGGTTTGTGTACACATTGGGCAGCGAGCAACCTTAAACAGTTAGCAAATCTATTACCTTCTAACACTTCTTGTTTCCCTATAGAGTTTACAAGAAAATTCACTTTGCCACCTATGAGAAGTACAGTACATTAGTTTTTGAATTTTCATCATTTTACACCATAGAGAATGAGTTTTAATAGGTATAGATGAGGTAAATTGATGACTAAAACTGTTTAGGAAATTTCATAAATAGATTCATGTTCAAATTTCTCATGCTAATAATTATGCAACTAGATTAACGCCAATATTAAATCTCAGTTACTAAATATTTATTGAACACTGAAATATGTCTAATATACTTCTAGATTCAGAATATATAAATAGTAATAAGGTACAGTATTTGTCTGTTTACAACATCTCATCTTATTACTATAAGGATAGGAATTACATTTTCTTTTACTAGCTTAATACCCAGGAGGCAACTGCTGTCTAGAAATATTAATCTAAACAAATCATCAAATTTCTGTACATTGTACATTGCATAATTTGATGATTCCTATTATCAAATTCCCAGTGTAAGCTTTGTTTCTGTTATATCCAAAGTTGATGTTCTTTTTCAACTTTTGAGCTGGGACCAACAATCTATTCAGAAGATGTCCTAGGAAGGTGGGAACTACTGCATTTTTCTCTGACCTGGGGCCAACAGGCAGATGATTTCTCTGTGGTGGTGGAGAATCTGCACTGATCAAGGCATTATCCACTCCCACATATGGTAGAGTTCATGATGACATGTTGGTTTTCCCAAGGAACTAAACTATGAATTATTGTATTAACTTTAGTTATTTTGTATAATTTTGATAGGTACACTTAACAGTTAAGTGGTTCTCAGCCTGTGGGTCATGACCCTGGCGGGGGCCAAACTACCAAAACATAGGGGTCACCTAAAGCCATCAGAAAATACATAGTGTATATCAAGTATTTACATTCCAAATCATAACTGTAGCAAAATTACAGTTTTGAGGTAGTCACCAAATTATTTTTTGGTTTGGGGTCACTGCAACATGTGGAACTGTATTGTGGGGTCACAACATTAGATAGGTTGAGAACCACTGACTTAACTAGTGAATCAACATTGCAACTTAATCAAAGAGCTGGATGAATCATGACACACACAAAGAATGCTGAGTTAAGGAATAACTCCTAAATGAGAACTTCAAAGCACATTTTTCTAGGTGCTAACTGAACTACCACCTAAATCTTGGAGGACTTTCCTTTGACCTTCAGGGCCCTTGGGTGAAGACACTCAAAAAAATGTAAATAGAATGGTTACATTTTTTTTTTTTTTTTTTTTGTGGGACCAGGGTTCGAACTCACGACTTTGCACTTGCCCAGCAGGCACTTGTGCCTCGGAGCTATCTCCCCAGCCCCTACAATTTTTACTTATTAATTTTGATCTCTAGTTACCCACTATGGTGAGAAAACAGCAATTATACTTTCAAAATCACCTAAGTATTGATTCAATTATACTTTCAAAATTACATTACTCAAATTACCAGATGTAAGAATGGAAGATTTATCAAACAAACGTCAACTGTTCATTTCAATAAATCACTAGAAATTAGTGGTATAATTATTTTTGTTATCTGTGTATGTATGTAATATGACAACTATTATTAATTTCCTATCATTTCATTTTGAAATCTTGTATTATTATACTGTTTTTGTTTTTGTTGTGATTTTGGTTTTTATTTTTTGCTCTTTAAATACAAGAAGAATCCCATGTTATAATAAAAAATAAAATCATATTGAAATAAGTGGAGATGTAAGAGAAGTTTAGACATCACCAAGTTTGATGGCCTTGTATTCCAGAAATGGGGCACCCATGTGAGGGAAGTTACTAACTTCTGTGTGTCTATATAAATAAGAAATTTTATGTCACATTGAGAGTTATGGTTTAAAAGCCTCAGGTCAGAGCCCGAGATCATCCCTGGCATGCTTCCCCACATCACTCCCAGTTAAGCTTCCTGCCAATATTTCTTCCATATAGAGAAGGCAAATTCATCACTCTTTCTTTTTTTATATGTTATGGCAGGTATGCAAAGGAACAGAACACATTTATATATGAAGGAAAAGTGACATTTCGGAATATTGTCCCTATCACCAGAACAAGTGAGGGTCAGTGTGTACAGACTAGCTAACAGGGTCCTTTCTGAAGGGGCACTGCTGTTGCTGCTGGTACCTGTGATAAGTTTAGGCATCTCTTGAGGACTCCATAAAGACTACAGAGATTTCTCCATACGGTATTCTATGGCATCTCTGCAGTCATAGTGCAAAATAAAAGTGATCATTAGCTGATGCAGTGCTGTTTATGTCTGTTGTTCCCATAGGTGGGCATGAGTCTCAGGGGCACTGCCTTGATTACTGGTGGTGACATTCCTCATCAAGATTGCCATAGCAGCTGTCCTGGAAATGTGAGATTAATTTGCAGCGACTGTTCTGCTAGAAGATCGGCATGGTTTTAAAAGTGAAACTATGGACCCCACACATACTGAGTGCCTATGACATGAAAAAAGATTACAAGTCCCTACTCCACCTCAAGGCCTTGCATGTCAATATATCAAGTCTTTATATACAAGAAAGCAGAAATGATCTGGGCCTATGTTCACAAGGTATTTCTTCATTTAGCTTCCTTAACCAATTTTAGTACCAGGGCTGATAGTCTATACTGTATTAGGATAAAAATTATATATTAATTTTTTTCTACCTTTGGCCTAGGAAATCAAACTGCCCAACATTCCCATCAGTGTCTGGGCTAACATGAATAAAAGTATTGTGCAAATGGACTTCAAGACACCAGAAAGGGAAGCTAAAACATGGAACACCATGTTTTGCTGACAACACAAAGACTGATTAGTCAATAGAAGAGCTCAGAAAACACAGAAAGATGGCTGGAAATGAGGCAGCTCCTCAGATTCATCTTCCTGTTTAAGCAGGGCACCCTTCATTCCAGAGCACCACGACCTCCAACTAAGGCTATTTGGCCTAAAAGAGTGATGAGAATGCATGTTACAAAATATATGCATTTTATTTTTTGTCAATGCAAAAAGATAAGTTTCATTTATATATATACTAATGATGAACAACTGGTAGATTAAAAATTTCAAATAATTATTATAGCATCAAAAATTTAAAACAGTGCAGCATTACATTTGACAGTGCATGTGTAGGACCCTTGCAAAGAAAATAAGGTGGAAAAGAAAAATAACTTCCCCTGGAAAACATCCTATGAAGCTAGAGAAATGTTTAAAAAGGCCTTTAAAATATTAGAGAGAAGCGAAAAAGGAGCCAGTGAGATGGCTCAGAAGTCTAAAGCATCTGCTTAGGCAAGCTTAGGCAACCGCATGGACCACAGTTTGATTCCCTGCCCCACATGTTGTGCCAGCCCCACCCCCAGGGCAGGGCAGGCTGAGTCAGCCATTATATATATATGAAAGATATTTAATATTCACTGATTGAAAGATATGGCATTATAAGTAAGCCAGTAGAGTTCCTAAAAGTATCTCAAGAAAAAATTCTATGGAAATTAAAAATTCTTGTTTTGTTTTCCCTCATTTGTTTATTCTATTTTTGGTATAAAACATCTACACTTTATGTTGCACTTTAGAGGACAGAATGACTTACATTACTTTTTTCAAGGGGCCCAACAAGGCCCTCTTCTGAGTTTATTCACTATTATTGATCCTCTACTTAAAGAAAGTTCCTCTTGGGGCATTAACAAAATGCAACTTCTTCTTAGTCTAGCTAGCTGTTAGTCCATTTGATAAGGAATCAGTCACCTGGCTTCTTTTTCTTTATTCACTTCTGGAATGTTTGCTTCTCAAAAGTATTCAGCGTGATCCATGACAGCTGTTTGAACCTCTTTCTATCTCTTGCTAAAAAAAAAGTTTCATGAAGCTGGGTGTGGTGACTCACTCCTGTAATCCCAGCACTCGGGAGGCTGAGGCAGGAGTATCAGTGCGAGTTCGAGACCAGCCTGGGCTACCAAAGTGAGCTCAAGGCCAGCCTGAACTGCATAGTGAGACCCTGTCTCAAAATGACAAAAAAAAAATTCTTGGAAGAGTGCAGGTTGGATTTTTATCTAGTGCAGCACGATGGGAAGAAGCATGAGATCTGCACTAAGAGCACTTATTAATTTCAAGGTGGTTGGAATAGCCAACTTCTTTCACACTTGAAAACTACACGAGAACTGAAGATTGTGAGCATTTCACCAGCTCGCCGGCATGTAGCAAATCTGCTACGAGAGATCAAGTGTGCGCAGTACACAAGAGGACTGTGAAGAAAAGGAACAGAAACTCATGGCGGGCACAATGAGTTCTGGCTGCCTCCGAGGAATACTTCAGGAATTATTTCCTATAAGATTATAAAAAGGAGAAAAGAAAAAAAAATAAATAAATAAAAAGGAGAAAAGAAAAATAAACTTTGCTGCATTATATTCAAAACAGGACATAGATTTTATAGAACCAAGATAAACTCAAAATATTTGAATTTTTCCCATATGGAAAATATTAGGTATGAAATTTGTAGCGATGATGACATAATATTCCCTGTGATGTAATAACTCATTAGATAGTTAGCTTTTCTTGTGAATTTGTGTATCTGTACTGTATATATACATATGGCAGAGAGAGAGAGAGAGATGGAGAGACAGAGAGAGATGGAGAGGCAGAGAGAGAGACGGAGAGACAGAGAGACACAGAGAGAGACTGATTTATTCAATGATGATTGTCAGCCCCTTAAACTCAAGAAAAAATATTCAAATTTAACCCTAATAGTTTGGATCCTGAATTGTTCTGGCAGTTTCATGTTTATTTGGAACATGCATAAAGAAATATATTCAACCATGATTTCTATTATAAATCAAATTGATAAAAGTGACCCTGCTTTATGGAAATGAGTGTGGTGTGCTTTTCTTTTATGGTCTTTATATTTCCGGCTGGCTGGAAGTGCCCCTTATTTCATGCCATCCAGCTGTCAGCCTGGAAAGAACTGGGGGAAAGATGGGAGAACGAATGTGCATTGCGTCAAGCATTTGTGTCCTTTTGCTATAAAAGATGAAGGTGGACTAAAATCATTCCTCCTTCTTTGACAAAAAGCTCAGCATAAGGTGTTTTTGTACCAATATCTGAGACATCATCTTTTTTTTTTTTAAGTATTTCTTCTAGGAAGTCTTGCATTGAGAGGATGCAAAAACATCCAGAGCATTTAAATGATTAAAATGAAAATGAATCGGTAAAATCTTGTCCAAATAGAGAAAAATTTCAGAAACTATAAAAAAATTAATAATAAAGAACTATTTGTCCATTTATCCATTTCCTAATTTGTAATAACATTAAAAAATAAAAGGTTGAAATGTCTTCAGAATTTGTCTAGTTCAGTAGCTAACAGAATATGCATTAATATATGATTTTTTAAGTTGTTTTGGTACAGCATACTGTTATACAGCTCAGTCTGGCCTTTGTAGCCCAGACTGGTCTTGAACTTACGACAATCCTCCTGCTTCAGCCTCCTGAGTGCTGAGATTACAGGTTCTGCCCCAGTTCCTGGCCTTATACATGTTTCTTTATGACATATTATTTTCATTTTTTTGTAATGAGTCTTGCTATTTCTCAATTAAAAATTAGATTTACTATTCTAAATTGTGGAAACAAAGCCATAGTATTATAATGTGTTAGTACCATGTTGATCCTCAAATTGGAGCTCTTGATAAAATGTTGAAAGTTACTCATTGCCATTAATTTTTGCTACTGTAGTAGTGTAGCTGAGACTGGGTAATTTCCAAAGAATAGAGTTATTTCTATCAGTTCTGAAATCTGATATGTCCAAGATCAATATGTCAGTGTCTGGGTTATGCTGAGGGCCCTGTTTTTGTATTTTATGTAATTGTAGCTGAAAGATAAAGCTCTTAAAAACTGTTACAAACCTCTTTGAAAAGTTTTAATCCATTCACAAAGAAAAAGTTTTTAAATACCTGACAATATGACACACATATTATATATATATATATATACACACACACACACACACACACACACACACACACACACATATATATATAATGGTCCTTTGTTATCTCCCCATTTTTATTATTTTATTTTTAATAAGAAATAACAATGGGATAGTTTCTCAACATTTTAGTAGGACAACCGCAATAATTAATACAATTTACATTGTTCTCTTCATAGTAGTTGTTCTGAGTACAAGATGTAGACATAACATTTCTAAACATTATTGGTACAAATATTTCTTCTCAATGAGCTAACCAAAAGTAGTTGTATGTATAGTCCAATATTTCATAGTAGATTCCCTTTTTTGTTTTGTTTTGCCAGAGATAGGTGTTCCATGGCCATTTAAATATTGTAGGTATGTGAATTCAGCAAAATAATGCTACTTTCTCTTAGTTCAACAAGAACAAAGATTAGTACTAATAGTGTTTAGACAAGATATCATGTCTGCATTTTGTACTCTGAACAACTACTACAAAGAACAATATTCAATGTATTATTTATTGTAACCATCTTACTAACTTGTTTTGAAACTGTCTCATTGCTATGTCTTTCTCATTAAAATGGATAAATTGAAATAAAATTTTTAAAAGACTACACTATATAAATCTAATACTTGAAAGATATAGATTTGAGCCATACAAACCATTTACCTGTTTCTCCCAAGTTGATATAAAGAAAAATATAAGTATTAATAGAAATCTAAATTTCAGGAATCCATTGTACAGTACTCATGACAAAAGTCTGGGGAAACATGTGAAGCTTTTTTGTTGGAAAGTCATGAACTCTACTTTTCATGACTGAGTTTTATGATGATTATTATTATCATAATCATTATCGCCACCATCATCATCAATCATTCCAAAGTTCTGGTAGTGAGTCTAACTCAGCTCACAAACTAAATTTGGCTTTCTAGAAAAAAAAAATGTGTATTTATTTTTTCATATGTTTAAAGTCTTCACTGGCTCTACATAGAACTGTCCTTCTACCACATGTTTGGAACCATTCCTTATTTGGTTCTTTCTCTCTGAACCTTATTCACTTTTTTCAAATATTTCTTAAAGTCTATTCTCTGAAAAAATAAGGATGCTATCTTATGATTTCTCCTTCCTGAGTGTCTTTAATGTGTTGCTCTGGCTGCCTTGATGACTTGAATGAATTTTAATATTGGCCTTGGATTGTTATTTTCACTTGGGAAAAAGCCAGAACTGATCCATTGCTCAATCTGATAAGCAAAGTGAATGAAAACATGCATTATAGGGGCTGGGGAGATAGCTCAGTAGAATAAGCGCTTTCCTGGCAAAGGTCAAGGGCCTGAGTTCAATCTCTGGTTCCGAAAAAAAAAAAAATGCAACATATCTCATACTTTGGTGGACCTACTTTCCCATCAAATGGCACTTGGAAGCAAATTTCATAGCATTTTTTTTTTTAATTACATTTCCTAAAGGACAAAAGACTTTCAAAGCTGCTTCAAAGTGTATAAAAAAAACAATGGATGAGTGTTTATGAAATGAAGTGGAAAGCTTTTAGGGGATTGGGGATAATGTGTTGTCTGCTGTATTATATTTTTCAAATTTGTGCCTTTCTTTATTTTTTTTATACAGGCTCTCACTACACAGCTTGAACTCATAGGGATCCTCCTGTCTCAGCCTCCATAGTACTGGGATTATAGTTCCGTGCCACCATACTCAGTTTTGAGGCCTGAATGGCACACGTGGGAATCTGAGACCAGCAAAGCATGTGACACAGGGATCAAACTCAGGGCCTTGCCTTTGCTGACCTCTTGTGCCGCTGAGCTAGCTCCGCAGGTCCCTTCACTTCATTTTTTATCAGACCTTAGACCCAGAATATTCTATCTGTCAGCACTGGGATCCAGCGCTTCTCAAGCATGCATAGAACATTCTTGGGACCAGAGGGTGAGATAGGCACAATAACTAATTTTAAAAAACCTAAGATGTTTGGAATATCAATCATCTTTTCAGATTAAAGCAGTATAAGACTAAGAATCACTGACAGGAATGATCACAAAAATTTTCAAATATATGCAAATTTAAAAATTTGTTTCTTAACTATGAAGTTAAATAAGATTTTTTTTGTTCATTATGGCTGGCTTAGCCTGTCCAAACTGAGGCAGCATGTGGTGTCAGGGATCAAACTGAGTGAGGATCCTGTAGTTGCCTAAGCTTGTCTAAGCAGGTGCTTTAGGCCACTAAGCCATCTTGCTGGCCTCAAATAAGATATTTAAAAGGATTTAAACATGTCTTCAGATGAATAAAACTGGATGAAAACTTTTGAGATGCAAAACATTTATGGTACCAAATGTGTACAAGAAAAACTAAAAGATGTGACACCTGCGTAATAGCAAAAGAAGGTGCAAAACATAAAGGAAAACTAAAGGCAGCAGAAACAGTAATGAAAACAGCAAAGAATAGAGGAAAAATAAGTGAAATAAATGAAAAGTCTTAGCAAAATTGCTATACAGAAAATGTTGTGCAGAATTGACAAAACTTCTAGTACACTAAGACAGAGAGAGCAAATTCGTGTAAATAGAATTGCAATTACAAAAGACATAGGCCAGCGAGAAAGCTTAAAAGACTAAGCACCTGTTTAGGTTAGTGTAGGGTGTGGGGTTCACCACATGCTGTGCAGGCCCTGCCCCTGGGCATACTGAGCTAGTGACTGAGACCAGGTGTGGTGGTGCATGCCTATAATTCCAGCACTGGGGAGGCTGAAAACCAGAGAATAACTATGAGCCTGAGTTGTATATTGAGACCTTGTACCAAATGCATGATTAAGGAAACAAATCAGTTTTTCTTTTTTCTGATAAGAAGAAAGCCATTTGATCATAACGGACCATTTTGAACAGTTATGCATAAGTATAAGGCCAAAGCTTACAGTACATTTACAAAACACAGAAGGCAAAGATTCAAAGCATACTACTGCAAACATATCAAACACCAAAAGAAAAAAAAAAATGTTTCAGAGGTGAAATAATATACCTACATCAGAAGAAAAGAGCAAAAGCATGGGCATGCAACAAATGGAACACAAAAAAATTTATAAATCCCTAGAAACATAAACCTACTAGGGCGAAATCATGAAAACTTTAAAATTACGAGCAAGTCAATGGTGAGCAAAGAAACTGAATCATAAGAAAAATTATCCCATCAAAAAATAATCTTGGATAACAAAACATGTAACTTTTGTATCTAACAAGGTCAGTCAAATCCCCTTAGGATTTACCTTGAAACCATGTATAGTGCTTTGTAGAACTGTTGTCAGCGTCAGCCGTCTGGATGAGTCACAGCCACTGCTTGACCAGTTTGCTCTCTGTGAAAACCTGAGAGAATATTTTCTCTCTAGGTGACTGTCCTTAGGCACACTATATATCTTCAATCCCTTTTCTCTGTAGCCCCATAATCTCCTTGAACCGAAAATTTGGGAAACTACTGTGTTTCAGGTTATTACAGCACAGGTTCTCTATGTCCTGAGTCCTCACTGACCTTGAAGGGCTAGGACCAAAATATTGGCAATCCCAGTAGCCCTTCTTTTTCTCTAATTTTTGGTCTGTAAACTTAAAAAAAATTAGTTTTGGATGTTATTACTGTGTAGCTGAAATATGCCAAATATCTAAAGACTTGATACCAGCACTTTCTAATTCTTCCCAAAAACTGAAGTAGAAAAAGACATTAAAAACCACTTTATAAGGCTAGAATTAACCTAATATCAAAACCAGACACTGTCAAGAAGAAAACTACAAGCCAATCTCTGTGAATACAGATGAAGTTAGCTTCTGCAAATCATCTTTTGTGCCTTACAATTCAGTAAGTTTACTGTTCACCTAAGTTAGGCAGGCCAAAATCTTGACTGATAAAATGCACAGTCCTTCTATTTGTAAAGACCCTACAAACAATCAACAGCTATTGAAGAATCTAGATTTTTTTATTTTATATATAATAGTGATATTCACCTGACATTTTGCTGATTATTTAATATTAGCAAATATAAGTAAGGGATAAAGGATTTTGGTATAGTGTCCACTACAAATCCTTTTCCTCCTGCTTGCCTGCCTGATGGCACCATGACATCTACTTACATACCAATGTGTTTATTTCAGAATAATTCTTCTGTCAGTTTCTTCTAGATTTCCACCAATAATTCATCAACTCTTGTTTCTCTGTGTCTTATTCTGACCCATATAAATGCTGGCAATGATCACAAGAACTCCACTGTGTTAATTCATTTGTGGATTTTTCTCTACAAATTAAAACATCAGCAGTCTCAAGATGGTAAACATGGCTCGTGAGCTCTGTCCTGGCCCTCTCCTGCAATATCACAAGAGCAATGCTAGACTGCAGCCTTCCATCAACCAAGCATTATGGAAGGCAGACTGGGTCCTGGACAGCTATAGGATCAGGGAGCCCTGACCCACCTCCACCACTATCACAGAAGCCACTCTTAACCCTGGAGAGTGAGAGTTTGGTGAGCTTTCTGGCTTGACTGCCCCCATTGTACTGGTAGCCTTGCTGACCCACCATCAGTGCTGAGTATGGATGATGACTAAGAACTGCAAAACTGTCAAAGCAAAGGAGCAAAAGACAATCTCAGACCTCTAACCCACCCAGAATAAGTCTAGCAGAAAAGAACATAGAAGAACTTAGAAATAACACACATAAAATTTCAGAAATGAAAACAACTGCATGAAAGAAATAGCTCCATTGGGCTACAGAGAAAATCAGATGAAAAGTAATCTCTCTGGTAAAAAAAAAAAAAGGAAACAATCATGAAATAATTTCTCAGCATATCTAAAGAAGACATAGATTAAAAAACATAGAGGAGAGTAGAAAAATGATGGAAACATTGAATGAGCATTACAAGAAAGAATTGCAATGTATGAAACATATTCAAATACATATCAGGGAAATTAAGAATTTGATTCAAAGCTGGCAAAATTATTTGAAGAAAACTGGAGATAGACTTTCAAATTCTGAAGACAGCATTGAAGCTACAGATCGTGAAAGGAAAGATCTAAAAATAACAAGGAACCAGGAAATAACAATTCAACAGCTGTGAGATGATGTCAAGAAAAATTGTATAGAAATGATAGGTGTTGACTCTGAAACAGCAAGAGTCAACACAAATGACATAAAGAAATTATTTGCAGAAGTAGTAGCAGAAAACTTCCAAAGCATGGGAAAAGAATCTTACATACTGATAAGTACGAAATATAGAACAACTAACTATAGTCAAAATGTGTCTGCCCCATACACACGATAATCAAGATTCCAAAAGGCTTGAGCAATAGTTTGCCAGGCTAAGCTCTTGTCTGGCAAGTGCAAGGACCAGGGTTTGATCTCCAGGACTGTATGCTGTGCTGGTCCCACAACCACAGGCACACTATGCCAGCCACCAAAACCTGCCATGGTGGTAAACCCTGTAACACAGGTGGTTGGGAGGCTAAGACAGGATCTCTACACGTTCAATTTATATGGGAAGGGCCTGTGACAAATAAATAAACAAACAAGCAACAAACAAAAAATAAATCAACCAGAAATGCAGCAAAGGACAAGAATGCAAAAAAAGCTATTAGAGAAAATAACCAGATTGCCTATATTGGAAAGCCAATCACAATCATGGCAGATTTCTCAACACAAACTATCAAGTCAAAAAGAGCTTAGATTAAAATATTTCAGGTCCTGAAAGGAAACAACTTCCAACAAAGAGTAGTTTATCTCTCAAAAACTATCTATCACATTGAATAGAGAGATAAGATACTTCCATGGCAAAGTACAAGGAAGAAATTCATGAGCTCCAAACCAATCTTACAGATATTTTAGAAAGAGACAAAAATAACTTGAAATAAAAAGTGACTTCAAAGCTGGGCGTGATGGTGCACGCCTGTAATCCCAGCACTCGGGAGGCTGAGGCAGGAGGATCGGTGTGAGTTCAAGACCAGCCTGGGCTACAAAAGTGAGCTCAAGGCCAGACTGAACTGCATAACGAGACTCTGTCTCAAAAAAAAAAAAAAAAAAATGACTTCAAGCACATTAACAGAAAGTAATCACCAAGCAGGGCAAGCAAATAAACAGAGGGGGAAATAGGCAATCTATAAGGAGAAAATAACATGGCAAAGTTAACATAATACATATCATTTATAACCATTAATATGAATGTCCTCGATTCACAAACCAAAAGAAGCAGACTGGCAGAGCAGATCAAGAAGCCAAATTCAATAGTATGTGATATATAAGAATCATATTTAACTCAAAAGGAAATTCATAGATGGGGGTGGGGGAGATAGCTCAGGAGCACAAGTGCCTGCCTGGCAAGTGCAAAGTCCTGAATTTGATCCCTTGTTCTGGAGAGAGAGAGAGAGAGAGAGAGAGAGAGAGAGAATTCATAGACTGAAAGTCAAAGGATGGAAAACAATAAACAGGAACACAGAAAAAGTCAGAACAGCTATTCTGGCTACTGACAATTTGTAAATCAAACTAAGCATGGCCAAAGGAGGCAAAGAAGGTCATTATATACTTGTTAAGGGAAAATTTCAAGTGGAATAGTTACAATCATAAATATATATGCACCCATTGTAGGAGCACCCAATTATATAAGGCAATTTTTAACAGACATGAAAAATCAAATGAGCCAAAACAAAATTGTAATGGAAGACATTAACACCCCATTGTATCAAGGAGATAAAT
Organism: Myocastor coypus; assembly: GCA_004027025.1. NCBI lineage: Eukaryota > Metazoa > Chordata > Mammalia > Rodentia > Myocastoridae > Myocastor > Myocastor coypus. The sequence continues at coordinate 25,493 of PVJA010022221.1, forward strand.
CGACTAGGCAAAAAATCAGCAAAGAAATAATAGAACTAAGCTGAACTTGTGAAAAAATGGACTTAGTAGACCTTTACAAAGTGTTCCACAAAATAATAATAGAATCTGCATTCTTTCAGCTGTGCATAAGATGTTCTCAAAAATAGACTATATACTAACACATACTAGCACATATTTAAATAAATGTGAAAGTATTGAAATTATCCCATGCACATTATCTGATCATAGTGCTGGAAACTGGAAACCATAGCCAAAAGAGACTACAATATCATCATGAACACATGGAGACTAAATAGCACCCTCTTGAATAATCAAGGAGTTACAGATGAAATTAAAGAAGAAGTTAATCAATGTTAACAATGAAATGAAAACACAGATGCAACTTACTGAAGCCTATAAGATTCAGTGAAAGCAATCTTAATAGCAAAATTTGTAGCAATAAGTTCTTACATCTGGAAAATAGTAGGAGCTCAAATAAATAATCTTACATTGTTCCTCAAGCTCATAGAAAACGAAAAAGTCAAGCCCAAAACCAGGCCAAAGAAGGCAGGAAATTATAAAGATCAGTGCACAAGTTAATGCAATGGAGATAAAAAAATAATGAATTAACGAATGAAGTAGTTGGTTCTATGAAAGAGTAAATACACTTAAAAAGACTCTAACCAAACATCAAATAAAAGAAAAAAATTAAATTCATGCAGTAAGGAATGAAAATTATGAAATCACTAGAGACCGTACATAAATTCAGAGGATCATCAATACCTAAGGACTTACAAAATTTGTTAACAGAATTAAAGCCACAGAAGAAATAGACATATTCTTAGATGCATATGAATTACCAAAGCTGAATCAAGAAGATTTAGAAATTCTCAATAACATAGTATCAATCAAAGCAATTGAAAATATAATAAAAATATAGAAACAAACAAAATTCCAGGTTCTGATTCATATTTGAAATCTATAGAAATTTAAAGAACTAATGCAAACTTTTCTCTAATTTTTCAATGAAATTGAAAGGGAGAAGATTCTCCCAAACTCATTCCTGGAGCCAAGTATTGGTGTGATACCAAAAGCAGAGAATGACCTAAGCAAAAAAGACAACTACAGGCCAATCTCTTTAATGACATAGATGCGGAAATCCTTACTAAAATACTTTCAAACAGAACGCAGCAAATTAGCAAGAAGATTATCCACTGTGACCAGGTGGGATGCATTCCAAGAATGCAGAGATGGCCTTACATAAGCAGATGCATAAATGTAATACACCACCTCAGTAGAACCAAGGACAAAAACCAAATGATCATCTCAATAGGTGCAGAAAAAAGTTTTGACAAAATTCAACATTTATTCATGATAAAAATCCTATAGGAAGTTGGAAAAATGGTCTTTATCTCAACTTCATAAAAGCCATCTATAACAAACCAACAGCCAACATAATATTAAACAGGCAAAAACTGAAGATTTTCACTTTAGAATCAGGAATAAGACAAGTATGTCCACTATAACTATTCCTATTCGATATAGTCTTGTAATCATTAACCTGAACAAATAGATAAGATAGAGAAATAAACAGAATAAGGATTGGGGGAAAAAGTGAAATAATCATTATTTGCAGATGGAATGATATTCTACATTGAAAACCCTAAAATCTCCACCAGGAGACTTCTACATTTAGTAGCCAAATTTAGTAACATAGCAGGATGCAAAGGCAGCACTCAAAAAAATCATTATTATTTCTGTACTCTAAAAATGAATGAACCCAAAGAGAAATTAGGAAAACCACACGGTTCACAATAACATACCCCCCCCCAAAAAAGTACTTAGGAATAAGTCTAATAAAGGAAGTAAGATATTTCTACAGTGAAAATTATAATATACTGACAAAAGAAATCAAAGACGATTTCAGGAAATGGAAAGATATTCCTTGCTCCTGGACAGGAAAAACCAACACTGTAAAAATGGCAATACTCCCAAAATTTGCCTACAGATCTAAAATGCTAGTAGAATAGCTTACAGAGCTAGAGAAAACATTCTTAAAATTTATCAGAAAACAGAAGATACATAGAACAGCAAAAGCAATACTAGGCAACAAAGGCAACAGAAGGCATCATAATCACTCACATGAAATTATACTACAAGACTACTCTGACAAAGTCAACGGAGTATTGACAAAACAGACCTGAGGGTCAATGCAATGGATGAGAAAATGCAAACACAAGTACAAGCACTCAGCCAACTTATCTTTGACGGAGGGGTCAAACACATGTACCAGAAGAAAGTCTCTTTAATAAATAGTGCTGGACACACTGGCTTTCCACATGCTGAAGACTAAAATTAGACCTATGTTTATCACCCTGAACTAAACTAAGTCCAAAATGCATCAAAGACTTAAATATTAAAACAGGAACACTAATTCTACTGGAGGGGTAGAAATCTATTTTTTAAAAGTTATTGTTTATTGTGTTTTTTTTTTAATTTTTTATTTTGTTTATTATTTTTATTCTTGTTTCAGAACCTTTGTTTATTCACTCATTTTTACGGCCGGCTCAGCCTGCCCCAAGGGCAGGGCTGGCACAGCATGTGGTGCCGGGGATCGAACCGTGGTCCCTGAAGCTGCCCAAGCTTCCTCAAGCTGGTGCCTTAGACCACTGAGCCATCCTGCTGGCCCCTGTTTATTATGTTTTTAAGAGTAAAAATAGCAGAAACAAAAATAAAAAAAAAGTGACAAAAGTACTTATAGTACAGAATTTCAAAACAAGAAAAATTTAACAATGGTTGCATTACATATTTTCATCATCAAATCAGTATACATCAGCAGACATAGGTATGTAAGACTGATCAAACAATTAAACATTAAGTAGCTAGAAATCTTGAAGAGACTGACATGTAGGTAGAAAACTCATGGACAAAAAGTAAACTACATGGAAAATACTTCATAAAATGAGCAACTGGGATCTCATCTTCTGCAAAAGTTTCTGGACTTCAAAAGTAATCACCAACAGAGTAAATAGAAAAGCAACAAACTGGAAGAAAACCTTAGGTGAAGGACTTCTGTCTACAATATATAAAGAAGTTTTAAAAAATCAACTTTCCAATCCAAAAATAGACATCTGACTTCTCAGAAGAAATACAAATGTCACATAAATATATGAAAATATGTTCAATATCATTGGTCATTCAAGAAATGTTAAATAAAACAACAGTGAGACTCCAGCTCACCCCAGTAAGAATGGCTATCCCCAGGCCTAACATGCCGGCCTCACCCCTGGAACACATTGACATGGCACTTGAGATTGGGCGTGATGGCACGCGCCTGTAATCCCAGCTCCTGGGAGACTATAAACAGGTGGACCACTACAAGTCTGATCTAGTAGTGAGACCCTGATCACCCTATAGACACTGCCCTAAAAAATCACAGAAAAAAAAATGGCCATCATCAAAAAAATCAACCAACAAGAAATGCTGGAGGGGGCGGGGGAAAGTGGAACTTTTCTCCACTATTTGTGGGAAGGTAGACTGGTAAAATCACTGTGGAAATCTGTGGAGATACCTAGAAAGCTAAGATTGGAAATATCATCCAATCCAGCTAGTCTCTCATATTAAAAAAATAACAAAACAAAAACCTGAAAGCATCATACAACATTGGTTTTATGCACCCAGAATTTTTTTTTTTAGAATTTTTTTTTCCTGTTTCAGAACTTTTGTTTCTTTGTTTATTTATTTATTTTTATGGCCAGCTCAGCCTGCCCTGAGGGCAGCGCTGGGGCAGCATGTGGTGCTGGGGATCGAACCGCAGTCCCTGTAGCCGCCTAAGCTTTCCTAAGCAGGAGCTTTAGACCACTGAGCCATCCTGCCGGGCCCCATATTTTTTGCAGTACTAGTTGTCATGGCTAAATCTTGGAAACAACCAAAATATCCATCAACTGAGGAATAGATAATAAAGATATGGTGTTTTATTGCAATGGAAAATTATACAGCTATGAAAAAGATAAACTCAAGACTTTTACAGGTAAATGGATGCAATTAAAAAACACACTCATAAGTATAATAAATCAGACCTATATGTGGAAACAGCATATCACCTCGCCAGTGTGAGAACCTGGAAAAGTAAATAAAATTGAAAGGTGCAATAGATATTATGAAAGGGAAACAATCTTTTCAAAAAGAAGAAAAAACTGAGATGAGAAAAAGGACAAAAAAAGGAAGAAGGAATGGGCAAATAACAAATATATATTATTTTATACATACAAGAATGCTTCTAAAATTGTATTGCTAATATTTGCCTGTCTATTGAAAGTAGCAGTTAAGGCTTATTTTTTCTTTCCTTTTGAATTTCTTATAATTTTCAAAATGTTTTCCTGCTTATATCTAATAATCTATACAACTATTTTGAAGACAATGTTATGCAATATAACATCCATTGCTGAATTCCTTTTACTGTGTTTAGTGAAATTCTTTACCATTTCTAACGTGTTATGGTACTACATTTTACGCTTTTTAAATTCTTTTTAAATCCAAAGAAAGATAGGAAACATAATTTACCTCACCTCACGCAGTTGGTATAATTTACTGTCACGCTTCAGTAGAATTGATTAAGCACATGTACACATACCCAAAACAAATAGCAATACTGATGGACAAAACGTTTATCATTCTGTGAACGGTAATCCTAGGAAATAAAGGGATTCATTTGGTAGAGTGCTGGGACATAAATTTTTCTTATGTATCTCAAATTCATACCTTTTTGGTACCAGGAGCAAGATTTGTGGAAGACAATATTTCCAAGGATCTGTCTGGACTGTGTGGGCTGTGGAAGTGGAAAGAGCCAAAGCTGCAGACCTTTCATGGAGCAGCATCCTGGATCAGCTTAACGTGCAGTTCACAGTAGGGTTCATGCACCTATGTGAATCTAGAGCCCAACTGACAAAAGAAGGGACTGATGCAGTGATTGTGATGGTTTTTATCCAGTTGCCCTCCCAAAGCCTGATGCAGTCTTGTGGTGGGAACTTCTAGAGTTTGAGATTAACTCATGATCCACTGGAATTATACATTTTAATACTGATGAGATTATGGGTCTTGAGTATTGCTGGGATTATGGCTGTTGCCTGAGGCAGATACTCTGAGACAGAGAACCTGAATGTAATATAAGACAGAGGAATATACTCTCTCTCTCTCTCTCTCTCTCTCTCTGTTACCTCTTTTGCCTGTGTTGTCATTGCTGTTATTCTGCCATCATGAGATGCTGGCCTCTACCATGTACCTCTCTGCCTTGGATCCAATGAGTGTGAACCTCCAGTAACTGTGAGGTGCATAAACCTTTCTTTCTTTCATTTTGTGTGTCAGGTATTTGTCCCACCAATGAGAGAACAATAACTGAGTCAGAATTTGGTACCGCAGGAGCGGGGTTATAGCTGTGACTAACTGGACCATGTGGATTACACGTTTTGGGGAATGGCTTATGGGAAGAGATGAGAAAGCATCAGAGAGGTGACCTACTTGTGAAGAGCAGGTTACACTTCAGGTACAGGATATTCTAGTCAGAGCTCAGACTAGAAGATGGTCTAGAAGCTTGCCTATAAAGAATGGCTTATGGGAAGAGCTAGGAAACATTTGGAGAGATTGTCTACTTCTGAAGAGCTGAAACAGCTTCAGCTGTTTTGTTTGTGAGATTGTGGTCAGATCTCAGACCAGAAGACTGAAAGAAGGCCTGCATGTAAAGACCAGGCTGGGAAGGTTTTCTTCTGGGAAAAAGGACTGCATTGGTTGTTGGACTCCAGATGATCTGTGCTATGGTTTGGCCCAAAGATTGTCTGAATTTTGCTCATTCCGAGACTTTGCCTAAGACTGAGATTAAGCATGGCAGATTGATTACTCATTCAAAAGACATATCAAAACGGTCAAATTTTGGGGCAATGGCGTGGTTGTTATTGGGGGCTTTTAGCCAGATTTATGTTGAAAAGCAAGAGCAAAGAGCCAAGAAGGATAACTTAAAACATGAGCTTGGCCAGGAAAGAAGCTCTAATAAAACTATGGACTGCAAAGATAGAGCTGAGAGGATCTCCATTGCTGGCAAGGAACTGGAGAATTGAAAAGATGGCCTGAGGATATCACAGGAAGTGGCAGCTCTCCACCCTTCTCAGCCTCAGAATTGCAAGGGAGAGAGACTTTTCCTTGACAAAAATGCCACAGAGCCCCAAGTTTCAGAATGGCAGCAGCAGCCACACTGGGTTCCAAAATGGTGCCGTCATGGAGAATTTGTTCCTCAGAATCAGTGTCAAAGAGCTCAGAGATCCGGGCACTCAACCCTTATAGCCAAGAGAGAAGAAAGCCTGCCTACTGCTCCAGCTGGCAGCAGACCTTGGTATTATCCATCTGGCATTGGTTTTAGGTGCATCCAGAATGCAGGAGGTTAGGTTAAGAAGGCTTCCACCTCGATTTCAGAAGAAAGCTGGGGAGGCGAGGCAGTGTGCCCCTAAGAAGCAGAGAGAGAGAGCAGCTGTTTCAGTGGAAACCCTAGAAGTTTGGAAAAGCCAGAAAATAGATCATCAAAGGGAAACTGTGAAGAAGGAGAATAGTCAGCCTGAGAAGCCATGGGAGCTACTACCAAGAGTGCCCTAGGGGTGGAACCATGGTAACTCAGCACAGACTGTTACAGATGTTTCAGTTGGAACATTATGACTTAATGTTTGACCTACTGGATTTTGGACTATTGTTGATCTCAGTGTTTTGTATCGCCCTGTTGTTTGCAACTTTTGGAATAGTAGGGTTTATTTTATTTTTATTCTTTGTTTTATTTTTATTAATATTAATGTGAAAGAAAAAGCAGTAAGACAGTTTCATTACAGGTTAGAAGATCAGATATAATAATTAACACATTGCATATTGTTGTCTTCGTCGGACTTGTTCAGAGTACAAGATGCAGACATGATTTCTCATCTAAACATCATTAGTACAGATATTTTTTTAATTGCACACAGAGAAATTAGCTGTATATATAGTCCAATAGTCCATAACAGCAATGGATTATCTGCTCATGTGAAATTATCAGAAGCTGTTGACTTGAACTGTTTACAATGCAGCATATGAATATGATTTTCCTTTTTATGTCTCACAGTTAGACTTTTCTGCTGGATGGGTAAGACCAAAATCAAGCAAGAAAATATTACAAAAAAGAAAATGTAACTTTTATATCTGACAAGGTCATTCAAGTTCCCTCAGGATTTACCCTGAAACTATGTACTGTGGTTTGTAGAACTCTTATCAGTGTCAGCCATTTAGATGAATCATGGCTATTGCTTGACCAGTTTGCTGTCTGTGAAAGACTCAGGGAATGTTTTCTCTCTAGGTGACTCTCCTTAGGCACGCTATACATCATCAATCAGTTTCTTCTGTGGCCCCATAATATCCTTTAGCAGGGAATTTGGGACTCCATTGAGTTATAGGCTGTTACAGTACAGGTTCTTTTATGTCCTGTGTCCTCACTTACCTTGATGGCTAGGGCCAAAGTATTGGTTATTTTTATATGTCTTCTTTTCTCTGGAAATTTCATTTTTAACCCTCCAGAAGGGAAGCTTAATGATATTATTCTCTATAACATAGACACTTGAGCTTAACATCACTTTCTGAATATCAAATGCTTATGACATAAAATGAAGCAGGTATTTTCCATAAAGTATTGATATTCTAAACTTTAGATCCCTATAGAATGTGAACAAAAACAATTATGCATTGTTAAAAAGAAATTTAGGAACTTAACCATCTAAAAATTGTAGTGGTACACTTCTATGGCATTTTTTCCTTGTCTCATATTCTGTTTTATTACTTTTTTCCTTTCTTTCAAAACGTGGTTGAGATAATGGTCCTAAACATCTCCAACAAGTTTTTTGAAACTAGCAGGTAATTGGTAGAATTTGCACCCTGACTAACTATATGTACTGATATCTGCGAACTAAGCAAATATAAAGAGGACAGCAACGTGTAATACTAAAACCATGCTTGGAATACCTATCATTTTGGTCTTCTAATTATGCACTGCTCCTAATATCATATCAATTATTGCTATGCTGTCTCTCAAGTGTATGTTTGGTTTAAAAGATGGAATGGTAACGTTTATCTTGTGCCTTTGAATGTTTGATGTGTTTGACTGTTCTTTTGTGCAGGAGCTCACAGCTAAGAGTTTGCCTTGAATCTTGTAGGAGACTCAGGACTTGAACTTTTCAGCAACTCTGGAACTGTTGGAACTTTGGCAACTTTTAGAAATACACTCAAATATCTTCTGTATCAAAGGATGTGCCTGATACTTTAGGAGTCCAGGAGCAGAATGTTATGGTTTGTTTCTCGTTGTCTCCCCAAAGCCTCATGCCATCATGGGGTGGGGACTTTTAGGGAACTGAGACTAGCTCATAATCCACTGGAACTATGGATTTTAGTACTGATGGGATTATTGGTTTTAGTACCAATGGGATCTGAGTATTGCTGGGATTATGAATGTGGCCTGAGACAGATAGCCTGAGGCAGAGAGCCTGAATATAACATAAGAGAGACAGAGAGACAGATGGTCACCATTGTTGCTGTTTCCCTGTCGTGAACTTCTGGCCTCTGCTATGTGTCTCTCTGCCATGGATCCTGCTGAGTATTGACTGAACCTCCAGTAACTGTGAGCTAAATAAACGTTTCCTTCTTTCATTTCGGGTATTGGGTATTTGTCTCAGCAACAAGAGAAGAGTAACCGAGACAATGATGAACCCCGTGAAGAGCAGTTGTCAATACAGATGGAGCTCCAAACTCTTTCCTGCTTACCCACCACCGTATGATCAGTGATTAACAGGACATGGGCTATCTGTGCTCTGTGGCTCAGGGTCTGTGAACCTCCACTCTTGTGTCTCCAACAGTCTCACTGAGAACTACAGGCCACTCTGCAAGACAGTAGAACCATAGAAAGTGGTCACCAAGAGCAGTGTACCTTGACTATTACAGAAGATTCTCTGTATGTGAGTACAGTCCTTGAATTTATCTCTTTCTGCTCAACTTACCATGACATGCTGTCACTGCCTTCTTGTATGTATTACTTT
>PVJA010022222.1:0-13672 GCA_004027025.1 Myocastor coypus
GGCTGTCCACTTGGCTGTCCACTAAGATACTGTCTCCAACCACCCCGCCCTTCCTGAGCACCGGCTGTGTCAGGAGCATGGGGCAGTGGTACAGAGCGCAGAGCTCTTAGCGTGCGCTGCCTCTGTCCCAGATCCTCAGTCTCTGTGCTGCCTCTGCCAGGAGTTGGCCTCAGGAGAGTGGCATTCCTCAGAGCTCCCTCTGGCTTTGGGGAATGGATGACAGCAGCTGCCTGGATAGTGCAGGAGGGCTCTGGCGCCGTGTGACCACCTGCCTCTGACACTGCAAATAGAGTCCAATGGCCACTGGCTGCTCAGTTCTCTGAACACTGGCTGACATATGGGAAACATCATACAGTATCAGCTGTAAGGGCTATTGTGGACATTGGCACTCTTGGTGGCAGCTAAGGGGCCCTGGCTTGAGGACCTGCCTTGCGCGGCTTCACTACCTAGCACATAGCTTGTTTTTGACACGGTCTCACTACGCAGCTCAGACTCATAGTGATCCTCCTGTCTCAGCCTCCCCAACGCTAGGATTATAGGCATGTGCCACCTTGCCCAGTTGCCCTGGCTAGCACAGCACGCCCAGGGCAGGATCAGCAGGGCATGCAGTACTGGGGATCAAACCCAGGTCCTTGAGCTTGCCCGGCAGGTGCTTAGGCCGCTAGCTGCCTCCCCAGCCCGTGCTTTTGATGTTTGTGCAGCAGTTACACTAGCATACTCTTATAAAAAATACAGTCACTTTGTGATGCAGAGTGAAAAATGAGACTGCCTACCCTCCCACGCCCACCTGCCCCGTTCCCGTTTGTCCCCCACTAATCCCCGCTGCTGTCTACAGGGAGGAGGTGCAGGAGAACTGTGTGCGCTGGGGGAAGAGGTTCACCTTCGTGTGTAAAATGAGTGCCAACCCGGCCACGGGCCTGCTGGACCCCTGCATCTTCCGCGTGTCTGTGCGCAAGGTGAGGCCAGGCTCCTCCACCTGGGCCAGGAGTGCTGGGAGCAGAGGCTCAGGGCAGGTGTGGGGCTGATGCCTGGGAGGCTTTAGGACCCTCCCTTGGCTTCCCTGCGTGGAAATTGGGGGGAGTTGCCTGCTCTTTTTCGTGCATGTCCCATGCTGGTGCTCAGAGCTAGGGGGAGTGTGGAGCTCCCCAGTGACCCTGCTGCTTGTGTCTCCCTCCCTGTGCAGGAGCTGAAAGGCGGAAAGGCTTATTCTAAGGTAAGAGGGGCTGCCCCAAGGGGGGGGCAGGTAGCACGGGACATCCCGCCCTCTGCCCGCAAACATGAGGCCCCGGGCCCTGCATAGGTGGGGCCCTCAGCGCAGTGTCTTCGCTGGTAGTGGGCACTGACCCAGCAGCCTTTCCTCAGTGCAGCGCGGCACCGTAGCAGCACGTAGTGAAGGCCTGCTCCCAGGATTGCACTGTTGGTGCTGAGGATCTTTCCAGACCTTGTCGGGTTGTACTAGGGCGTGAGCCCAGGACCCCTCACTAAGTAAATGCTCGGCTACTGAGCCACACCCCACCACCTGCCCTTCTGTGCACAGCAGCGAATAAGAGGCTGCTGAGAGTGCTGTGCTCCTGTGCCTGCTCGCGGTGCTTCCCGTGCACACATCCGCAGCTGGGCTTTGTACTTGGTGGTCTGTGCTGAGCGTCACCACAGATGTCTGTGTGCTTTCCCGTGTTGCTGCCAGGTTTCCACAGCCTGGCTCCACCCTGAGTGGCCAGGCCCTTACTGTGGGGAGGAGCTGGAGAAGAGGCCCTGCCCTCTCTCTGAGCCCTTCTCTGTGGGGCATCGTGGCCTCCCCTCCCCCAGGCTCTTAGAGGTGCCTAGCAGCACCCCAGGTGGAAGGCCTGAGGAAGGCTGTGGCAGCTCTGCTGACGGGAGCAAGCCCTCCAGACTGCGGGCCGTGTGGAGCTGTAGCACGCCTGCTGGGCACGCATGAGGCCCCGGGCTGCGGCACAGCTCCTCCCACCAGGACGGCAGACAGAGCGGAGGGCAGGGCGCTCAGAACCGCTGGGAAGGGGCCCTGTCCGAGTAGAAGTTGCTGTTGGTTCACACGGGTGAGGACAGCCATCCAGTTAGAGAAGCCATCCAGCCGGCGGTGCTGATTGGGCAGGCAGCGTGACGCACTGCCCTCTGTGGCTTTCCACCCTGCTTGATATTCAGGGGAGCAAACAGACCCAGGGCCGCGGTTCGGGTCGGGTCCAGTTTGCATCCTTCCTGCAGGTCAAGCTCCGTGTGCTTGATGAAGTCATTCCCCCACCTCCGCGCGCCAGACAGTGCTCAGTAAATACCCATGATTGCTTCCGCTGTCCCTAAAGTCCCCAAGCCTGTGCCCCTCACCTCACCCTCAATTTCCTCTCCAGTCAGGCATGGCCTCCTTGCAGCCAGAGTCCCCAGGATGTATACAAATCCTGGGCTCTGCCGTCCAGTCTTCTGGTCCCTTGTGTCCCACCAGCCCACCCTGCTACCAGGTTCCCACGGGCCTTCTCCCCCTCCCCACCCTGCTCTCCTGACAGCTCCCCACAGCACAGCCTTGTTTCCCGGGGAACAATGCATCTGTGTCACAGACAACAATGCCCTTTCATGTCGGGGAGTGCTGGCCCGGTGCATACTGGGATACAGCACAGAGGGTGCTTTGTGCCCCTCAGGGATGCAAGCTCTAGCTTTGCCACATCAGGGCTGCAGACCCGGGAGTCCTGTCCTTGGGACTGAGCTATGCAACAGCCAGTCAGGGCCATGGGGCAGGCCCAGGGGCTCCGCCTGCCCTTCCTTCGCCACCGCCACCAGTTCCAGTTAACCCTTGTGGGTCTACTGGCCCTTTGCCCACGCTCCTGCAGCCTGCCAACAAGCCTCTTCCCTCACAGCTGGGCTTTGCCGACCTGAACCTGGCGGAGTTTGCGGGCTCGGGCTCCACGGTGCGCTGCTGCCTGCTAGAGGGCTATGACACAAAGAACACCCGCCAGGACAACTCCATCCTCAAGGTACCAGGCACCATGCTGCCTCTTCCATCACCCACCGCCCCCGCCTCAGAAGCCTTATCCCACTCCCCTGGAGGGTTGCTAAAGTACAGCTTCCCACCTGGCCAGGCAGCAGGAGCCTGGGAGAAGAGGGCCCTGGGCTTGGGGCTGTTTCCTCACAGGTAGCTGAGGTAGGCCACAGCAGTCTGTAGGGGCTTGGCGAGCCCTTCCTCAAGAGCAGCCTGTGCTAAAGGCTTGTGTCTCCTGTCTGAACCATGACAGCTGCTCCAGGTGTGCCCTGGGTTGCATGGGGTGGTGCCCAAAAAGTTCAGTTATTTGCCCTAGAAGTAGGCAGACTGGCACTTGACCCTGCTGCCGCTGGGTTGCTGTGCATGCCTGGGTCCCACTGGCCCTTGCTGGGTGTCAAGGGAGAACTGGTCCCCTGCACTCCTACTTGCCAAGGTTCAAGTGCTCAGGTGCTGCTCCCCACCACTGGTGCAGCTTCCTGCCTCAACTTTTTTTTTTTTTTTTTTTTTTTTTTTTTTTTTTTTTTTTTTTTTTTTTTTTTTTTGGTCTGTCTTTTTTTTTTTTTTTCTTGTTTCAGAACCTTTATTTGTTTATTCACTCATTTTTATGGCCAGCTCAGCCTGCCCCGAGGGCAGGGCTGGCACAGCATGTGGTGCCGGGGATCGAACCGCGGTCCTCAAAGCCACCCAAGCTTTTCCAAGCAGGCGCTTTAGACCACTGAGCCATCCCGCCGGGCCCCATTTTTGGTCTGTCTTTAATTTTATTTTTTTATGTATTTGGTACAAGATCTCACTATGTAGCTCGCACTTGTAGCGATCCACCTATTTTCAGCCTCCCCAGCACTGGGATTACAGGCGTGCGCCAGCATGCCCAGTCTCAGTGGCTTGCTCATTGTGCCCAGGGACCAGGCCAGCACGGCATGTGGTGCCAGGGATTGAACTCCAGTCGCTGAGTGTGCCTCAGCAGGCGCTTAGTCTGCTAAGCTTAATCTTGCTGGCCCTGACAACTCCTCTTGGGCCTCTTCAGAACAGAGATGCCTGGGCATGTGTCCCCAGCATGGCTCTCTCCACCCTTCTGCTTGGCCTGGCACGTGCTGTGATGTCACCTCTAAGCACTAACTAGGAGTAGCCCGCTGCCTCAGTGTGGAGCTGAGCATGCGTAGTGGACTCAGGCTCCAGAGGCACCACAAAGGTCCAGGGTCTGTGCAACAGTCAGACCTCCCAGCCTCCCTACACACCCTGGGCCAGATGGGTGGATGGGGCACTCCGGCAGCCTTAGTTCATGCTGCCGTCCCACATCCTTCTCCACTCTGAGTCTTGGTTCCCTCGTCTATACCTGGGGTGTCACCTACTTTGTAGGCTGCTATTAGGACCGAGTGATATAATCTCTAAAACCCTCAGCCTGGTGGTCCCCACTTAGGTCAGGGGTCCTGGGATCAGAGCACCCCTTTCCTTCCTGTCATTCCTTCTCATCTCACATTTTAGGACCCTGACCTAGCCATATTTGGGCTGTTGCCAAAGTGCGCCCAAGTGAACACTGAATTCCTGATTGGCTCCACGGTTTGCTTTAGTTCTCACGCATCCCCCAGGGCCCTCCCTGTGTATCCCCACCCCCACGTGGCCCCACGAGCTCCCCCTTTCTGCCAGGCTTGGCACTGTGCTGCATGGCCAGCTGGGTCCCGCCGCAGAGGAGCTCAGTGCTGATGCTAAGTGGCAGTGTTCACCGGCCAGCCCTCATCCTGCCGCAGCTCCTCAGCACCCCCAGGCAGGCCTCGGGCTCCAAGAGTCCGGCGGCTGCACACCTAGCCAGGAGGGGGCACTGTGGCCTGAGGTGCCTGCCGCTCTGAGGCTGGAGCTAGGAGTCCAGAGGCGCAGTGCCAGTGCTGAGCGTCCCTTCTTCCCTAGATCACCATTGGAATGTTCCTGCTCTCTGGAGACCCCTGCTTCAAGACGTAAGTGCCAGTCAGGCTACACAAGGTGTTGGGAGTTTGGTGTTTGACAGACAGTGGGGACTCTTCCTTCAGGCTGTGGGGCGCCCTGTCTTCTTCGATCCCAGGAAGGGACATGTGATTGATGCACGCCTCTCCCCCCACACACAGGCCACCGTCCACTGCCAAGTCCATCTCCATCCCTGGCCAGGATGCTTCTCTGCAGTTGACGTGTAAAGGTGGTGGGACCAGCAGCAGTGGCAGCGGCAGCACCAGCTCCCTCACGGGGTCCCGGCCCCCCAAGGCCCGGCCCACTGTCCTGGGCTCAGGTACCATCACCCATTCACCTTCCCCTGTCCTGCAAGGGTCCATACCTTCACTGCAGCAGTGTCCTGGGCAGATGCTTCGGAGGGGAGGCTGGTGGGTGGCTGCAAGTGCCTTTGTCCCCACCTCCTTACCCAGAGGTGTCCCTGTGGCTCTCTAGCCAGGCGTGAGAGACGAGGGTCAGTACAGCTATAGGCGAGCGACAGGCATTTCCCATGCAGATGTGGCAGTGGAGCTGCGGGCCTGGAGAGGGCTGCGGCACAGGGAGGGCCACTCCAAGCTGCAGTTGAGGCTGTGCCTATGGTGGGCTGACCTGGGAGTTGTCCCCTCCCAATTGCTGTGACAGTGACCTTCACTGGCCATTGTGACTCTGCAGTCCCCATGTCCTCTGGAAAACAGGATTGCTAGTAGTAAGGTACTAGCTGAACTATATAAATGTCCAGCCTGCCTGCCTGTTCTTTTTGTTTTGTTTTGTTTCTTTAAAGCTACGTAGTGAGTGAGACCCTATTACAAAAGAAAAAAAGCAAGTAGAGAGGGCACAGCCTGGGGCAGCTCAGCAGACCCTTGTCACGCGTCCTGGCCCTGGGGCTTGAGGGCTGGGAAGGACCCCTAACCTCTGGGGCCTGACTTGCTCGCCTGTCTTTTCTGCACACCCAGCCACCAAGACCCAGAGCAGAAAGTGGGGGGCTTTGCCCTCTGCACCTGGGCACGTCCCAGCCCTGCTGCTGTCAGCTTTAGGGAAGAGAGGTCTGGGGATGAGGCCCTCCCGGCACAGGGGTGCCCCGTGGCGCCTCTCACACGCAGGCTGGGCTCTGAGCCCACTCGTCCACCATCGGCAGAGGACACATTAGAGACTTGAAGCATCTGACGCTCCTCGCTGGAGACAGGATTGCTCATTCCTTCCTTCTCTTCTGGTCAAGGGGAGCCTAGGTCCCACCTGGTTCCCTGGGTGCTGGAAGATGAGCCTGGACGCTGGCAGCCGGGCCCTGGGGGCAGGGCCTTCCCCTGCTCCACCCCATCCTCCTTGCCTCTGTTCACTGCAGCTCCACAGACCCAGGCTCATTCTACTACCCTCAGGTCTTTGGCCTGGGCTTCTCCATCCAAGGCCCCATCGCCTCTGCCTTGCATGGGGCTCGCCCTCTGCCTCCCACGTTCTGACGCTCTAATGTTTGATTTTTATTTTTGTTTTCCTTTTTGAGGCAGGATGTGTGCCATCCCTGCCTGTGCTGCTCACAGCCTTGTTGTTCCGAGTGAGCGTGTATTAACACGTTCTGCATAGTGCTCTTCCTCTTCATTGGCCTTCAACAGGCGTGTTGTGAGGAGGAGCCCACTGGGTGTAGAATGAATTACCCAGCCTCTGAGGGTGAGCTGTGCCATGGCATGGCTGGTGCTCCTGTTTTCTCGTTCGTTAAATGGAGATGCAGGGCACTGTGTATGAAGCTGGCAAGAGGAAGGTGTGCAGGCGAGGGACCCACTGGGTACACTGTCCCCTTCCCCAGGGCTACTGGAGGAGGCAGATCAGAACCTGTCCAGCCCCGAGGAAGTGCCCCACTCTGGCCACTCCCGCAGCTCCAGCTATGCCAGCCAGCAGTCCAAGGTCTCTGGTGAGTGGCCCGGCCCTGTACCTGCATCTCCCCGTGGCTCCCCACAGCCTGGGAGAAGCCCAGGTCTGACGCGTTCTACTGCTGCTCACCCCCAGGGTACAGCACGGAGCATTCGTGCTCCTCCAGCCTGTCGGACCTCACACACCGCCGCAACACGTCCACCAGCAGCAGTGCCTCTGGTGGCTTGGGCCCAGCCATGGAGAGCTCCGAGGGTGGCGAGCGAGAGCACCGGCCCCCCGAGAAGCCACCGAGACCCCCCCGGCCCCTGCATTTGTCAGACCGCTCTTTTCGGTGAGTCCCTGGCTCCCAGTGGGTCTCTCAACCTGTCCTTTCTGTCACACAGGAATGAGGACAGTAGGCGCCCACCCTAGTGGGTTGGGTTATGACAGGCTTAACAGGCACAGCCCAGCTTGAGGTTGTAGTTCTGTGCGTCTGTCTGTTCACGTGTGGTCTGTGGGCCTAACACCTCCGGTTGGGCCTTAGGGCTGCCGTGTGCTGTGTGGTCTGTGGGCCTGACACATCCGGTTGGGCCTTAGGTCTGCCGTGTGCTGTGTGGTCTGTGGGCCTGACACATCCGGTTGGGCCTTAGGTCTGCCGTGTGCTGCTGTGTGGCCTTGAGCAACGCCCTCTTCCGTCTACCAGGTGAATAGCACCGTAGCCTGGAGTCTCGCAAGCGCACATGCAGCACAGTGCGGACGCAGAGGATATTCTGAGTGCTGTGGGGCGGGGCTCTTACTGTCCTGTTGGTACCCTCTCTACTCTACTCAGGCGGAAGAAGGACTCTGTGGAGAGCCACCCGACCTGGGTGGATGACACACGGATCGACGCAGATGACATTGTGGAGAAGATCATGCAGAGCCAGGACTTCACGGATGGCAGCAACACTGAAGGTGAGCTGTCTGTGCCCTGGCTGATGGGAAGGAGCCGCGTTCTACGGTGGTCCTCACACCTGCTCAGCCTCGTTTTCTGTGTCCCCGCAGACAGCAACCTTCGGCTGTTCGTGAGCCGCGATGGCTCAGCTACGCTGAGTGGCATTCAGCTGGCCAACAGGTAGGGCCAAGCTCCAAGCGATGGTGCTGGGAACGGGGCCTTCAGACCTCTGCCTGGCTTTATGTGGCAGCTCCTGTTAACCACAGTGTGACTCTGGGCCAGTCATGTCTCAGCCTCTGTCCTATCTGTGCCACCTGTGGGCGGGTTCTCTGGGGCCCCTTGGCACATACCCAGACCAGAGCTCAGCTTAGCTTAGGGGCTTAATGTGTGCTTATTAGGTGCCATGCTGTCCTCTCTCTCTTCAGTCTTTAAACCCCTAAGCCTGTGTTAAGGACGACCCGCTTGAGGACCAGACAAATATTTATTGAGTATCTGCTGCACCCCAGGTGCTGAGTTAGATGCTAGGGACACAGTATGTAGAGGGGCGGCAGTCTGCAGAGCCCCCTTGCAGGCCTGGCTTATGTACCTTTGGGTTCACCTGGGTTTACCCAGAGAGTGAAGGGAGGCGCTTCCAGTGTGCAGGTGGCTGGCCTGCTGGAAGCCCACAGTAGGCAGAGGAGACTTGGCTGAGCCTTTCACCCAGGACCTGCCCTCCTGTGCTGCTCTGCTGGCCTCTGCTGGTCCAGGCATGAAATTACAGCTGCCAACTCCCAGCCTGGTGGGCAAATGGGGCTCCCTGGGAAGTTTGTAAAAGCTTCTCTTCTCTTCTCTTCTCTTTTCTTTCTTTCTTTCTTTCTTTCTTTCTTTCTTTCTCTCTCTCTCTCTTTCTCTCCCTCTCTCTCTCCCTCTCTCTCCCTCTCTCTTTCTCTCTCTCTCTCTCTCTCTCTCTCTCTTTCTCTCTCTCCCCCTCTCTCTCCCTCTCTCTCTCTCTCTCTCTCTCTCTCTCTCTTTGTTTCTTTCTTTCTGGACTGGGTTCTAACTCATGACCTTGTATTTGCCAGGCGGTCACTTGTGCCACGGAGCTATCTCCCCAGCCCCTAAAAGCTTCTCCTTAGTCCCCTCCAAAAGTGCAGAACTGGAGCAGGGGGCAGGAAACTGGTCAGCAGTAAGACTTTGGCAGAGTAAATGGCATCGGGAGCCCTGGTGCTGTCCCCTACCCCAGAGGAGGGCTGAGGCACCTATCACAGCTTCATGGGTGAGCCTGGCCTCAGCAGACGAAGAGCTGAGCAGGCTTCTTGGCCTTCCACTGCCCTCTGGGGAGCTCCCAGTCCCACTGGGCCTCAGTTACATCAGCTGTCAAAACGGAGGCAGGGGGGCCCAGCGGGTGGCTCAGTGGTCTAAAGTGCCTGCTTGGGAAAGCTTGGGCAGCTTCAGGGACTACGGTTGGATCCCCGGCACCACATGCTACGCCAGCCCTGCCCTCGGGGCGCGGGCTGAGCCAGCCATAAAAATGAGTGAATAAGCAAATAAAGGTTATGAAACAAGAAAAACATAAATAAATAAAATAAAAAATTCTTAAAGAAAAAAAAAATGGAGGTAGGGCACAGTGCTTCCTGCCAGAGCTACCATGACGCCTCAGTGGCACACCCAAGTGTGTAAGTGGCCGATGCCCCCTGCAGGGCTGAGATACTGCCTGGGCCAGCTCTGTACATCCCACACACTGTCACTTAAACAGCTCTGTTGCTTGAGCAAGTGACTGAAGATATCAAAGCTTCACTTTTGAGACCTTTCTTTTTTTTTTTTTTTTTTTTTTTAAACGGAGCCGTGTGTGGTGGCGCACGCGGCGCACGCCTGTAATCCCAGCACTCGGGAGGCTGAGGCAGGAGGATCGGTGCAAGTTTGAGACCAGCCTGAGCTACAAAAGTGAGCTCAAGGCCAGCCTGAACTGCATAGCGAGACCCTGTCTCAAAAAGACAAAAATAAATAAATAAACAGCTGGCTCAGCTTGCCCTGGGGCTGGGGCTGATGCTGGCGCTGGCGCTGTCACAGGCGCAGTATGTGGTGCCGGGGATCGAACCGCAGTCCCTGCGGTTGCCTAAGCTTTCCCAAGCAGATGCTTTAGACCATTGAGCCATCTCACTGGCCCAAAAGCTTCAGTTTAAGTCCCAGGTAGAACAGCTGTTGATGGCGCCTGCCAGCACAGTGCTCAGAAGGGCCTGGCCTGGGCACCATGAGTACTGGGAACGCGGAGGGCAACTGTGCCTCATCTTTCCCCTCCAGAGTCTCCTCCGGGGTCTACGAGCCCGTTGTGATCGAAAGCCACTGAAGAGCAGGTCTCCGGCCGGAGTGGGGCCTGCCCTCCGGGCACCAGACCCACGCCCTCTGTGAGAAGCCGTCGCCCTGGGGTCCGCACCGCGTCTCATCTGTGCCTGCTCCGTGCACTGCCACATTCCCAGAGCATCATTCCACGGTCCCCACCCTCCTCCCGGGACCCTCCTGGCTGCCAGGGCCCGCACCACTGTGAATACTCTGAACCACTAGTGGGCCGGGTGGGCAGGCCCATGCCGAGAGCCACAGCGAGGGACCGTCCTGTGGCACCTCCTCTGCCCCCACCAAGGCCGTGAGCAGCTGCAAGGTTGCTGCTCCCGTGACCGTGCACTCAGCCAGGCACTGGCCAGGCCCTACTCCGTCGTCCCTCGTCCTCGGGGCCAGACCCCTCAGAACTTGGCCACCTGTGACCCTCTGCTTAGCGTTTCAGCTGTCCTGTCCTGCATCCTAGGAGGCCCGCGGGCGGCCTCCTCCTGGGAGCCAGACCTCAGACCCAACTCACTCCAGATTAAGCTCCCCCATGTCCTTCTGCCGCTCTGGCAGCCTGCACTTTGCACATGTCCCCAGCACAGCCCCACTTGCCCTCGACCCCTCCTGAAGCCCCCTGGGCGATGCCTGCTGTGCAGCCACAGGCCCAGGGTCTGCAGCCCTCGGAACCCAGAATTGGCCACCTCTGCCCTCACCTCAGAGCACCCGGAGAGCTCCCAGCATGGAGGTGCCCCTGCCGGGCTGGCTCCTGAGCAGCTGGCTCTCCACGGGAAGAAGGCAAGCAAAGCCCTCTGTGCCCTCAGGCCTGGAGCTGAGGCTGTTGAGGCTGGCAGGCTGTGGCTGGCCCGGCTTGGAGCTGCCTTCCCCCTGCCCCAGTCCCCCTGCTGCTGGTCAGGAAGGGGCCCTGAGGGCATGTATTCCCAGCGGGGGGCAGCTTGGCCCTGCTCCCCCAAAGCCTCTGCTCCCAGCACTTTGGCCCCAGTCCTTGGAGACGGAACATGCTTGAAGGAGGGTCTGACCACAGCCAGGCCCAGACAGACTCCCCAGCCCCTTCTGGTTGCTCCCGTTTTGTACAAACCCAGCAGGCTGGTGTTTACCTAGCTTTACAGGGTTCTTTTCTTCTTGCCTCCCCTCTCCCTTTTTTGTTCTTGAGTTCAGTTTGTTAGTCCCTCTCCTGGATGAGGGGGAGGCGTCTCTGTTCTCTGCCAGCTGTGCCCAGCAGTGCTGGGGACCCTGGTGGGCCAGGATGCTGGTGTGGGTGCCCTCCCCAAGTCAGGAGGCTCCTCCTGCCCCGCCCCTGCTGGCAAGAGTGGGCGTCTGGGCTTTGGGACTCCCTGTGCTGGGAGCAGGGCACTTGCAGGGCTTCTGTTGTCGTCATTTTAGTCACCTGGTAACTTTCAGGAAGTGGATGTCCAAGGCGCCTGTGAGGCGGGACAGAGCATGGGCTCTGGCCGGATTGGCTCTGGTAGCTTGGAGTATCCATTCCTGCCTGCAGAATCCGGCACTTTAAAAGGAAGCTGGCTGTTTGCTTTCCCACCAGGTGACCTCTAGACTTTGCCTTTTGGGGCCATGACCTCATCCTACCCGGGGGGAGGTGCAGCTAGGGTGTAACTAGGGCCTAAATTGAAGTTCTGGGGCTTTAGGCACAAAGTGTTTGGCTTTGGCATTGCTAGGGAGACCTCGGAACCAGGAGCCCCAGCCCACCCGCTGAGGTCTGAGCTTGACAGCCGCCCCAGAAGTGACTGCCTGCCACGTCCCACATCAGGCCCAGGGTCAGGGTAACCACACTAAGAATCTGGCCATAACCAAATGAACGCTGGCTGGAGCCAGGGCCTGGAGTGGTGGGCTTGTGCCCACGTGGAAGCCCTGTTTTCAGCCTGTGGATCCCTTTGAGCTCAGTGAATTTCTACCAGGTGTCTCCCCACCTGGACTTCAAATTCTATGTAGAGGAAGAGGATATGTTAGAGATATTTTTGGAAAGGAATTGGTCTATGAAATGCCAGTTTGGAATCTTTTTTGAAAGACAGTTTTAACGTTTTTACTAGATTTAAAATAAAGGTATACAATATTTTTAGATTTTTTTCCTGGTCACCCCATAACTGATCACTTGGCATAATCCGCCAGGATGGCAAATCTCTGTTTTCCTACCCATAGGGAGGTGATGGGGAGGGTTGCTGTTTTTCTTGTAATCACCCCCTTTCTAACAATATTGCCACCATACCCCATCCCACTGGGCTGTATGTGTATGTGTCCCAGCTTTTCTCCTAGAAGTGATGTTGTAAGGGGAAATCGTGTCAGCATCTTGGTTTGGGGAGGAATTAAATGTTGCGATTTTTTGTTTTATTTTGCCTGTTTTTTGTTGTTTGTTTTTATGTCCTTGCTTTACCACACTGGCTTTTTTTGTTGTTGTTGTTTTGTTTTGCGGGACCAGGGTTCAAACTGACCTTGCAAGTCAGCTGCCAGTCAGGGACTTGAGTCACAGAGCTGTCTCCCCAGCCAGCCCCTGCCACACTGACTTTGGAGTCTCTGCAATTGCAAGGAGGCTACATGTGCAAGGTGTCACCGCTCAGTGAGGTAGCTAGCACCTGCCTCACAAGAGTGAAGTCCCAAGTTCAATTCCTAGGGCAAAAGAGAAAATAAAGGGGGAAGACGTAGCTAACCAGCAGTTGCCAATTCCTGGCTGTGGTCATCACCATCACACCTTTATTACTCTGGATTGCTGGGAGGGAAGCAGGCCCAGAAGGGCAGCTCTCGGCCGGTCATGGGCAAGTGGCACCTCTGACCCCTGGGGAGAAATAACTGCCAGTGGCCTCTGCTGCACGTGAGCCTTCAGTTCCCCCCCAGAAGTGGGGTACAGCCTGGCCTGCAGAGGTGCCCAGTGCTTCCCAGGCTTGTTGATACTCCCAGCGGGTCTCGTCTCCGCTCCAGACTTAGCTTGGCTCCTGCATCCCTGTTCCTGCTTGTCCCGCATCGCAGAGGAGCTTGGGCCCAAGCCTGAGGATAGCCATCCCGGGCCTTTCGTGAGCTTAGAGGCGGGTGGCAGGCTGTCCTAGTGGTGAGGGCCAGACCCGAATGAATCAGGTCCCAGAGTCTGCCGAGCAGCGTCCGCATTTCTCAGGGCTGAACCCCCGTCATTGAGCCAGTGTCTTCCTCTATGCCACTTGAGGAAAGGTGGGGGTGTGGAGGGACACGAGCTATAGGCCACAAGGGTTGGTCTTGCCAGCTTTGGAAGGGGAGCCCCTGTAGTTGCCAAGAGGCTGGAAAACCTGAGACTAACGCTGTAGCAGAAAACCCAGTATCAATCCAGGGGGAGACTGCGTGGAACAGAAGGCGACTTTCCTGACGCTAAGGCGCTGGGGAGGCCAGAGGTGTAGATCATCAGCCCAGAGTCAGGTTTGAGTTTAGTTGAAATATGATTTTTTTTTTAATTTTATTTATTTATGTTTTCTTGTTTCAGATCCTTTGTTTGTTTATTCACTCATTTTTTATGGCTGGCTCAGCCCGCCCCGAGAGTAGGGCTGACGAAGCATGTGGTGCTGGGGATCGAACCGCGGTCCCTGAAGCCGCCCAAGCTTTCCCAAGCAGGCGCTTTAGACCACTGAGCCATCCCGCCGGGCCCCTGAAATATGATTTGCCAGTGGGAAGTACAA